>UCOJ01000198.1:0-159890 GCA_900474305.1 Cecidostiba fungosa | reverse complement strand
GAAGTAAATAGTAGCGCGGCGCCACGGCTTCGTCTGCTTCTCAAACTCGCCTTCGTGGCGCTGCCGCGCCACTTGATTACTTCAGCAGTAATTTTAGTCTAGTGCACTTCATTTGCATATAGCGTAGTAGCATATAATTACGACATAGAGCCTAAGTATAGTCTCGAGTAATTAATGATCCTCCAGAGGCTTTAAAAATTACAAAGCTTTCAGCCTGTTTGCGTGCAAGACATGTAAGCACTGTACTTTCTGGTTAAAGAGCAATAACATCTTTTATGACAGCTAAATGTATTACATTTTTAACATCGGGACGTTCTCTATTTTGAGTAATAAAATCAAATGATTTCCACAAAACCAAAGTTCCTTTTTAAATACACTTGCACTAGCTGATTCATACGTTCAATTAAGCAGATATACAAATTTAATGAGACTTATCAATAGAAAGTCGACGGTGAAAAAGAGTCGATCATTTGACGAATGAACGACTCGATATCGCATAACACATTTCAATAATTGAGAAACTGGAAATTGAAAGCTCACAGCTCAATTATCGCCCTGTCCACGCTTTGCGAGCGCCCACTATTAATTAGCCCAGTCCAAAAAGGCGCCGCCACCGGATAAACTAATCGGCCTCTTCAGAAGAAAAAAGCCGTTTGATGTCGATGAGTGTCTGGCTTTTGATTTCCCATCGTCTGGCTGTCGATCGAACGCACGCACACCTCGTGAAAAGTAAAACGGGGAGGCAAGTTTCTATATACGCTTGTATAGCAGTGGAGAACGTTTTATAGACTCGTCAAGACCGTCTGAAAACCTACCGTTAGGCCTTTGATAATGAGGGAAAACACTGAACTGACTGTAGTGGCTGCTGCGTGTTTGTGAGTAGCGAAAGATACACAAATCCACGTGGTTGCACAGAAGAGAAATAATATTTGAGCGTTTTTGAGTTAAAATGAATAGACAAGACTCGTCGAAAAGAGATCAAAGATGTGAGAAGACACTAAGAAATAGTTTTTTTATCTCAGCTTCGAATAAGCCGTGGTTTTATTTCGAACAAGAATAGACACACGGTTTAATTAATACACAGCGCAATAACACCGGTAATTTATAGCATCCCATTCCTATTCAAGCTTTAATAAAGTGATTCCGTGCGCTTCGATAAACGAAACATCGCGCATTCCGAATAAACGACGAAAACTATTGGAAAGCAGTAAAAAGACGATCGAAGCTTTAAAAGGCCGCCGAGATAAACAGCTCGCTCCGGACGTCGTCGAATATCTTCATCGCTTCGGGTAGGATGTGTAGTTCTATCTTTTCAGGTACGACTCGCGAGAAACGTCTATTAACCGGCTGGACGATGGAAATATCGCCTCTCTCTCTCTCTCTCTCTCTCTCACTCGCACTGATTCGGATACGGCGAGTGAAAATAGAAATCACGAGAGATGCGCCGATGGAAAAAGGAGGAGAAAAAATATTTATACGGCTCGGCGATATGAGACCGCGACGCGAAGATTAATAACGAGTGTGACGAACGTTCGGTAAACCGAAACAGATCAATCATGTCACGCGGAGAAAAAAAAAAGATAAAACCGACCAAACGTTCGAATGATTAGAGGAAAAGAAAAGGAACTATATAAAGTGTTCTTTACGATTCAACACTTTCGTTTCCATGACGTCAATCCTATTCTTCGGACTCTTATTTCTTTGGTGAAGATGATGGATCCTCAAAACTAAACTGAAAAAGTGGCATTGGACCGTTTGAATTAAAATTTTAATAATAAAAACTATTGCGAGTTTAGCCTAAACTTAATTTCCACCATGTTGTAGCATACCAGGGCTTCCAAGAAGCGATTTTAGGCACCCGATATATTCAACGTTGGAAGTGGAACGATAATGCACACTGAACACACAGTAAACCCCGAATATTATTAAGCTGAAAATTAGGCGAGACGCACTCCGGAGGTGAACGTTGCAAATCGCTTGCAAGCTTAATTAACGCCGTTCTATGCTGACAATAAAGATAGAGAGAGCAATTTAACAGTTTTTAGGAAACAAAACTTTTACACTAGATTATCAATTACGATTAGCTTTACTATACTTGGAAACTGGCAGATTATACACTCCACTGCTCAAATTTGCTGAACCTCGATCGAAAAGAGGTTAATACCTCTCGCAATATCTAAAATATATACTTAAATTTTCGAAAAAAATATCGCGAAACTATCAATAATTGATACCATAAGCTAACGGAGGTAGAACTGCACGGAGCTAATCTTTCCACACCCTCGTGCTCACAGCGCAATATCGCTTTTGAAACGCTCTAGTCCCACGCCTTCTCAATAATAACTCGCGGCTTTTCGAAGGTTTATCACCGAGGCAACGCATCCGCTTTAATGCCCTTAAACATCTAAAGCGGTTCATACATGCCTTCGTCGCCATGAATTCGCAGATAAGCCTGCGAGAGAGAAGAGAGCGAGAGACTAGAGCCTCGACGAAGTGAATGCGAGCGAAATTACGAGACTCGGAATCTCTTGGCTATATACGTGCAGACCGATTAGCTGCTCTTTTCATGGATGCTGGTCAGTCATTAGAGCGCCTGGTGAGTGAAGAAAAAATTTCTGGGTCGATCAGCGTGGATGGAAAATTTTTTAGGGTAATTTATGATTCCGTGTTTTGTTTATAATGTGGAATTTGGTCTACATTTGCTGGAGTGGACTAACGAGTATTTGATGAGAGGACGAGTGTTTATGGAGAAGATAATAAGCGTAATTTTCTCTATGTGCGTATTCACTGTTCAGATTTGCTGGCTGTTATAATGGAAAATTATCTGGGGAACGATGAATTTAGTTATTTTAGTTTAGTACAATCAACATTATTATCAGATTGATTGCTTTTACAATTGAATTATACTTCTGCGAACTCATTGTCCGAATAATGAGGTCGTTCTAATATAATATACGAAATAACCCGCGCGCGTTCGTACACATACACAATCATCATTAAATCACAATTTTCCACTATTAAAATCTTTTAACGAATCCCTCAACAAGCTCAAACAATGCGTCACAGTCATTGATTCATTCCATCGACGTCACTTGCGTCCAACCACTTCAGCTCGACGAAAACCTTATACACATGCCATCACGTATACCTCTTCAAGCTCCGCAACGAGAAAAAACAACAACAAAACTCCAGGATCCCATTCAACTCGCACTCGAAAAACAAAGCCAGTATATGCACGTACACCCGCGGTGTCCCTCGAGAGATGGCTTAACGAGCCCGGAACGATTATCAAATTATCTCCTCACCGCCGTGAAATCTCAAGCCGATCTCCCTTTTGGGATATACTCCGAAGAAAGAGGAAGAAGGAGCCGAGCGCTCAACATCGCAGTCGGAATCTTTGATGGGCGGGTCAGCGACAGGACGACCTTGCTTGGCATGCGGCAGGTACCATAGGGAACAGAAAGAAAAGAGACTCGGAAGAAAAGGGACGACGTAGGAAGCAGCGAAAAACTGGTGAGCAGAGATCGGGCTTGAGATTAGTATTATGCGGTTGACGAAATGAGAGGTGTTTTTGCACTGGATATATACTTGTTTGGAATTGGAGAGATTGCGATCAATTAGTATCGGGATGTTGTAAATAAAATTGATGATTATAAAGCTTGAGGATTTAAGTTTTTGAAAATTTGTTTGAAAGTGAATTTATGCCGAGAGATATCGTAAGAGATATGTCAGGATTCTGTTTCTTCGGATTGGGTCAATCATGTTTTGAAAGGATAAGGGGCTACACCGAAACGCTCTTTTTTATCGTAACATCAGAACTTTGAAATGCAAAGTGAGTCTAGTCCTTCATTTATTCAAATGAGATTCTTTTGGTAAATATTGAGTGCTGAGTCATATGAACTTAAAAGACAATGGCTATTTAACGGATTGTAATAGCTGGCAAAGCTAAGATGACGCATATAATCGGCTGTTTTGCTTTTTGTTAAAGAGTATTACGTACTCAGTTTGAATTCTTCTTGCATACGACGAAGAATCATCGGCATCAGCCATGAGTGCGATAGCATTGTGATTTTAACTTTTAATGGCAGAAGTTTATACAATTTTCTCTTCGTTATTAGTTATCGAGAAAAATAAGCGATCGCCAGGTAACAGATCATCTCCTAAACCTGTTTAGTCCATTAGGTATTTTTGAAATTCTCGTTCCAAACGTATCAATCATCCAAGTTGTATTTTTTCCCAATTTAACGTCATCTAATCTTATCTACACACCTCTATATGTTTAGAGCTCTCGGTAAAAATCACCGAAAAAAATCATCCATCAATCGCCAATAATACACCACACGCACGTACACGCAGACGCACCAGTCGACTTCCCAAGTGTGTCCCTTTCGATTTTTTACTTTCTCCGATTCATCAACTGCGTTAGCTCGTTCACGCGAAATCACAAATCGAGTGTCTCTCTATTAAGACCTCAAGGCGTCGTCGTCGTCGTCCACTTTGTCGATCGCGTCGCCCGATGTGTTTCGAAAATAAGGAGCGCGTATACACTGCATGAGAAAAAATAACGAATACACTTTCCTCGATCGGATCTCTCGCACATAAGGTATATATAAAGAGAAAGTGAGACGTGTGTGTGTGTGTGTTATGGGAGCTGCCCTCCCCCCTGCACCGCGGGATTCGACGCACTGCCTTTTAATATCGAAGCCTTCCTCTGGGTAATACATGTTAAAAGGCTAACTTTTTGTTTTTATTAGCGCGCCGCCGTGTTGTATGTCATTCGCCGGTCGAAATTTATGAAATCGCATTATTTTCATAAGTTATAAGTTAATCGTGCGTCGTAAAATACTCGGAGAAAATTTTTCGCGATCGGGAGAACTGTATAACCTGGCTTGATAATTCGATTTGCCTTAAATTTTAATTTAATTTACCTGAAATTGGAAGCTCAATTGGATTCGCAGTGTCTACGTATGGCTTTTAAAGTTTTTCAACCGAGAAATTGATATCTCCACTCTGAAATGAGCGCTTATCTACCAGTTTTTATCACATTTACAAATAATGACACTCTTTGCGGAACAGTCGCAATTTGAATCTAAAAAGAAGCCTCTCAAAGACATTCTATACTGTATACAAGTTACGCGCGCGCGAAACAGGTAAGCTCGTCGAATCGAAAGGAAGAGGAACACAACGACCGAAATCCTTTTAAGAGAGGCTCACACTTTCGCTAAACGCCGCGTAATAAATTACCGTCTTCACACACAAGGAGCAGCACATCTATATATACACAGCACGATAATATAAAAGAAAAGGACGATCATCCAAAAGGGTCTGATACATTTAAATGGAAATTCTTTGTTGAACTTGAACTATAAAACAAGGTCATTTGGTCGCTTCCAGCCGAGCTATATAGCTGTATAGTTGTATGTAGGCAAACACAGTCCACAGGAGCTTAGCTCGTCGCATTCTCCAAAGTCCGCGCTCGCAATCTCAGGTTCGGATTCCCTTCTCCCTCTCTCACTTGGAGCGGATTCTTTGTCGCTCTCGGCTATACGCGCTGCAGTCTTCGCTTTTAAAACCTGTCGGGCTTAGCTTAGCGCGACAACTGGTTTTCTCTCTATACTGCCGCGGCGCGCGTGCACGTGTTTTTTCTCGAGTGTATACACTCAACGCGAGCCAGTTGTATTTACTGGACGAGCGCTTTTCGAGTGCTGAAATTTCAATTTTTCGAGCAGCGTGCGCGCGCTCGATTGACGCACGCGCGATATTTTTACTGCGATGCGAGTTCTCGGGAAAATTAGCGGGATTTTATATATTGGCTTATTTTGAATATGACATTCGATACTTTTCGTGGAGTTTGCGGTGTGCGTTTAACTTTTATTCGTTGAAACGGACTGCATGCCTAGTTCAACCAAGACGAAAAACTTATTTCCACCTTGCCTGCGGATGCTCAAGTACGAATATTTTCGCGTCACTTGATTCAATTAATGAAAAGTAAAACGAAAGCTTCGTGACTCGATAAAATTCATCTCCATAGTCCTAACAATATAAAACTCCCTTCTTCAATTACCTCACACCCACTTGAAAAAAAATACTTGCATTTATACTCGAATCCACACGCGAATATAAGGCAATTAAATTCGTATCGTTTTTTAAGGTCGCGAGAGCTGCCGGCTCGACTTGCGCAAGTGCCGAAGCAAATTGATTCCCAGCAGGAGGTGATTTCGCGCGCAGAGCCGCGTCAAAAGTGCAGCCGAGCGCGTCGTTTCTCGAGGATTACAGCCAGAGATATACCATACATATACGCGTGAGTTTCGTCGACGATTAATTAAATTATAGTCGAACAATCGCTGCTGCAACTGAAGCAGAGCTTGGTTGCATTTTGTATTATGAGATCTACTTTAATGCGAATGGACGTTTAGGTAATATACCCTTTTTGTGCATTGAAATTCGAAACTTTATAGGAGTCGTGTCTTGCAATAGTCATTAAGTCCTCAAGCGGTCCGAGAAACTTTTTGCTATCTATAAACGAAGAGTTTTTGACACGTGATGGAAACCATTTTGTAATCAGCCTTAAAACGCGATATTCGGCAGTGGTGAAATGACCGCAGCGTGTCTTGTCACGTATTATATGTATATTTGCTTTATGTAACGGATGTTTTTCTTATGATCAATATACCCGCGTATTATGCGCACTGCCTACGTATATACATATTCGTTGTATAATAAAAGTAACTTATGTGGTGTAAGTGCTCGGCGCACAATCAGAACTTATAATGTAAAATAAAAACAAATCTTAATCGATCCCCTCGTTCTCCAACTGTTGACCCAGACTTTTTTATCCTCCCATTAAAATACAATGAAGCACTCGTATAGCCTCAGCAATTATTCACTCATCTCAATCGAAAACACCTAGATCATCAAAACCCCAAGCTATAGGTATATTACTCCTCGTCTCACTCGACGTCCCTACAGCATCAGCTCGAGCTGAGGCACCGAAATCAAGGAATCGAGCACGACCGTTATACCCGCTCACGTCCCACACGAGTCTCTCAAGCCGAAAGTGCAAAGAGCAAATAGGCGAGAGACGCCGAAAGAAGAGAGGAAAAAAAGGGACACAAGGAGGAATACACGCGACGACCTATAAAAGCGACGTGTGCTGGCACAAAACACAATGACCTGCGAGAACGAGCCTATACGCGCAAGTGGAACACGGCCCAGCGCATCGTCCTGAAAATGCCTTATTTATGCGTGAATCCGCGTAAACGAGCCTGCAAGTCTGCCTCATTGTTGTGTATCGCTCTATACACGTGGAAGGAGATATTATAAAGACGATGAGGTGCCGTTAGACTGCGCAGACGCACCGCTGACACAGATTTTCCGCGAGTAAACCTGCGGTTGGCTGATGAGATGGTGTTGTTGCTATGATACCGTCGAGTTGCTTTTCTTATGGGTTCGTGACCTTATGGGCTGGTTGCGATATACGGTGCGATTTTTTTGTTGGCCTTAGAGATCGGTTTGACGATTGAATTAGGGGTGATTAGTACTGTGTTGTATCGTTTGTTAGAGAGAGGATGCTAAGCATCGGGTTAAATGGATTTTGATAGCGGTCTTGAGTGCTTCGAAGGTGCGAGAATTTTTAAGGAGTCTGGACCGTACAATGCGAGAGATTCAATGGTAATGATACTATACTGCTGAAGATCTGAAAAAGGCTTGGGCTGACCCATTTATAGATTGTAGCGTTATACGAAGGGGAAGTGAAAAGGATTAAATTCGAATTTAATACAAGAAAAATATTTAATCTAGAGAACGATACGTGAGCGGATATATAAGATATGCTCACAGACAATGTACGGGGTTATAGAATCTAAATCCTGATTTAGCTATGCACTTTGTGCAGTTGTATTATCATGTTGATGTTACGTATATGCGGTAGCCGCTTAATCGTTATAATTGGAAAAGTTTGCTCGGTTTTCTAAGTTAATTAGCGAATTAACTTTTCAGAATTTTAACACTGAATCGACCTTGAACTTTGTTAGCCTTTTTATTCAAGGTCATCGATGGTGAAGCCATAACTTTGTGAGCCACAATGGATAATAATTTCGACAATAGTTTCGGCGAAGAATAAATTCAAACACTCTAATGGTGTCAGAGTTCAAGCTCCACAGCTCTTTCTCTCTCTCTCTCTCTCTCTCTCTCTCTCTCTGTTCGTCGTTAGCGCGACATTGTTACGATACTCAGCGCAGCAACTTGACATTTATCCGAAAGTTCCCGTTAATATCGCGTATCAAACGAGCAAAAGGACGACGCAGATGACGTCTAATTATGTCTCTCAAGAGAGAGTCATAGTCACGCTTGCACTAATCATTTGCCCTGAAGGCCATTACGGTGCGATAAACTATGAACACTAAGGCAGATCGATTGCGTCAGTTTCTTTCCTTATGATCCTGGCTGCGGAAAAACAAGCGATCGTATTCGCATGCTTATTGTATAGCGCGAGAGAAAGGTAGCTAACGAAGTCCAACGGTACTTATTTCAAATCAGATTTAGCCAGTTTGGATTCGTTAAAATTGATAGGTTCGAACGCTGTTCGCTCGTTGTGCTTGTGTTATTTTTGCCCGACGTACGTATACCATACTATAGTCGTAGCGAGAGAAAAAGATCCTACTAATTTACAGATTAGGGTCAGCTTAATAAGTTAACTCAAAGGATTTGATAATGTTAGATGCTGATCTAAAGGGTGAGTATTTTATTCTAAACACACAATACAGGATTCATATAGAATATCATTGGCGATATAAAAGGATTTAACACCTAATACTCGTACATTTCTCTCAAAGCATATAGCATATAAATACCGGGATAATCTAGACAAAAAACTATTTCCCCTTCAAATTAAAGCCGCGTAACGAAGCTCTAAACTACGAAGCCGAAGAAATGTAAAATATCCAAACAGAGTCGGGTAAAACGGTGAATGAATCATTGTTAACGCTGTTTAATCTTCAAACAAGACCAAAAGACTCTCGAAAACTTTCAAACAGTGCCGAGACGAGGGAAAAAATTCCACTGGCATAAGGTGTACAGGTATACGAGTTGGACTAGAGAAAAAAAGAGTATATAACGTAGTCCTGTGCCGAAACTCCCGGAGACTTCGAGGAGGAAAAAGAATAAGGAGGAGACTATAAGCCAGGACTTATTGCCTGAGGATAAGTGTGTGTACACATTTCGAGAGAGCGACACCGTTGTTGCTCTATTGACGTTCCTCGTACGGTATAGATGAGATGATCTACCTCTTCGGTCACGCGATGGAGGCATCATTCGCACGTGTTTCTTTTTTTGGAACCGACGATTTTAGAGATGCTTGATTCTCGTTGAATAAAGAGTGCTGTGATTTTGTCCAATTATATACGTTGCGTCAGCCATAAATGTAGCTCAACAGCACGTATACGTGACACTTAAACCCAAATTCCGGATCGTGATCCCTCGGATTAAAAAAAAATCACGCTGATTCCCAAACACACACGCGCACACAGTCCTGACAAATGGTCATACGCCGCGAGAAGCAGTTCGCGCCGAAAACGCTAAGTGGCGCCTTGAGTTATCCGCGGACTGCTCTTTCGAATGATTAACGAGCGCCGAGTCTTTTCCACCTTCATTTATCTCCTCCCGCGCATTATTAATTAAGAGCCGAACTTACGCTCGTGATTTATGCCGACTGCGAGAGGTTAATTGTTCTGCGGCTGTGTGTAATATGTGCAGTCCGCTGTTTTCTATTTGCAAGTTTGCGCGAGGACGCTGCGATTAACTTTCGGAAACTCGAGATCTTATATAGATCGCGCGTGATTGCATATTAATATGCGACCGAGATGAAAATAATACGCAAGAGTTTGAGCTACAGTTCCTTGACGTCAAGGGCACACGTGTCTTTGAAGTAAGAGAGTATATGTATGTTGGAATTTCGAATTTGAGAGTTCCGCGAGAGAGAGTGTCATAATGAATTCCTACTGTGGAGTAAGTAGACTAACAGGGCTAATGCGCTGGAGTTTATAAAGATCGAGAGGTTGGAATTAGAAATTGCGGCAGTAAACTATTTTAATCATCGGAACTTGTGAGTTTATCTTTGGAGTATGCGCGTAATCTATTATTAAAGTATGTTGAAGGTTATCCGAATATGTTACGGAATATATAATCGAGTTACTTTGATGTACGTTATAATTAATTTACGCGTTACACCGTAAAGAGAGCTCTCGTTATATCTTTCACGTAAATGCGTGTATGTAAAAGTTGTAGCAGTTAATTTAAATTAGTTGGTCAAAATTTTAAAAATGCTGTGTAGGAAAAAGGCTATTTCACGAAAAGAAAATGTTTGAGCAAAGCAAACGCCTGCATAGACTCTCATACAGCCACTCCCACGACCATTATTTCACTCGACTCCCCGCTATACACACTATACGAAACTCGAGAGAAATTTTAAATTCTCAGAAAAAGAAACAAACTTTTACCCGAAAAAAAAATTATCTGCAAAGCGCGGTTTCGCCAACGAGAGGCCGCGTCGATGAGGCTAGAGGAGCTATAATGGCGTTGCACTTACTGTACCATTAATATTGTTTACGCTGAACTCGAAGCCTCGAGTGCAAGGGCAAGAAATAGAGAGCGCACACGTGTGCTGCAGCAGCGCTTCTTATTATACTGAAGAACTCGTATACGCCGGCTTTTAAGTTAGAACAGAATGTGCAAACCGAAGGCGAGATTTTAGCTTATAACGTAAGCTTGTTTATTTATAACACTGCGACGCGTTGTGTTGTATTTTTGTTTCGGGTATATAAACAAAGTTAAAAAATTTCGAATTTTAATGCAAGTCATCTGTATTCCTCGTCGCTAAACTAATTCATTGACTCGCTGGCCGATATAGTAATAAACAGAGCTCTCAATAAAAACACGACTCGACCCAGCAATCAAAAATATAACTCACAACCCAGTGCTTTTATCTACGAGTAAATAACCCCAATAAATATAGTAGCCGGCGACTCTCACTATCAAACAAAGCCACTCAATGCACTCGGTTTGATATCGTCCATTGCAAAATCGCGAAATACCACAACATTCTTCGCGACACGGCCTCGATAATATTCAATCAGTTCTGCTGCGAGCCGACATCATTAATAAACAGCGACAATATCGCGCTGATAGCCCTAAACGCGACTTCTCTTTCATCGAGTTGTAGAGCTGATGCTCTCTCTTCCATTGATAAATCTCGCGGACGCGTTAATTACTCACTCGACCCGACGCGAGCGGCAATTTGTTTCGCGGTTATATCCTCGGTTATATTCCATGTAGGTGTGCACACATAGGTGGCTTAGCTATACAGTGTCTTTGTACGTGCAAATAATACCAAACGCATGATATTGTTAATTACTATTTGATTGCTATGATAAAATGTAAATTCAGAAATAAACTCAGGCAGTTATAGCATATATAACGATGAGGGAAATAGGAAAACACCTATGTGGCATCTATCGCCGCTCAACCGCATCCGAATTTCTAGACCCCGATCCCCAACCCCACCACATTTTCCACAGTAAAACTTCCACAGTAAAAAGGGTAACAAAATTATACAATTGTCTAATTTCAATGCTGTTTTCTTTAATTTTAGCGATTAATCCGAAGATAATAGCGAGTATATAACAAGTTTAATTAGAAGTAACGCGGACAGTAAACTGCGTTGACTGTCGGAACC
This sequence comes from Cecidostiba fungosa, assembly GCA_900474305.1. Lineage (NCBI taxonomy): Eukaryota > Metazoa > Arthropoda > Insecta > Hymenoptera > Pteromalidae > Cecidostiba > Cecidostiba fungosa. Next base: position 148,159 of record UCOJ01000198.1, on the reverse strand, counting down.
AGGTCAGAATGTCAGGTCATTATAATGTAGCGCTGCTATTTCCATGTCCCGCTTTAATCGAAACAACTGAATCCAGCATATCAAGTGGAGCCTTCATTAAAACAACGAACTCGCAATACCATACACCCTTAACTGCATTTCTAACCTGCAGCTATATCGATTCACCAATAAATACACTTCACCTCTCGATCCCATCCGACGAAATAAAAAAAAAGCACTACAATCCCAAGCAATTCCAATCTAGGTAAGAAAGCGCGATACAGCCGATGCAACAAAAGAATCCCCCGCGATCACACAATGCCGAATAATTAAACGCCGAGGTGCAGTTCGATAAACAAAGAAATAACGCGAAAAAAGACCGACAATGAGCTTACGTAATCATCCGGTAATTGCCTTATCGCGACCGAATCGGGAATAAGAAAAAAAGTCTTCTTTTGTTACAGCTTCTCGCACCTCGCAAAAACTCGCGAGTGAGAGAGAGATCGAGTGCGTTATGTACAAAATCTCGAGTTGTAGTCCCGAAGGACACGGTTATACTCGTCTGTTCCACTGCTACTTGTCTCTTTTTTTTCGTCAGTATAGGCTTTGAATTAAATTTTCAGTGAGACAGCAGCCGAGGGAACCGAAACCTAGAATTGTAAGAGAAAAGGTATATTGTCGCTGACTCGTTCCGCTTTTTTTCCTCGCGATGTACTGCCGCATTGTGGGCTGCAGTTTTTTCGAAGATCGTTTTAAAGTTTCCTGGTGATATATCGATTGCATTTTGCAGTTGGACGATTACGTAAGTGAAAAAAGAAGCCGAGTTACGTGCACTACTGTGAATAATTCGGGAGCTACTCGAGCATTGAATTTCGAATCGATAAAAAAAAATCCACACTATTAACAATAATCTCCGATGAAATAGTTTCTGTCGCGATTTACATAACTTATCGTTTACTTTTACCCGTCGGCCACGTGCGGAGAGCACTACGGAGAGGCAGGCAACAACTTAATTACTGTCGGCCTTTTCACTTTCACGGTGAAAATTGTCGTTGTTCGACGTCAAACGGGAAATTGCTCAATATATTTCGTTAAAGGAACTCCAGAGTCTTACATGCGACGAGCCCGATAAACTTCCCTCTGCATCGAACATGTTAAGCAATTTCCTTCCATACATACACACACGCACACACATGAGCAATTTCAAACTGCGCGCGCTCGCAACAAATGCAAAAAAATATGACATTTATCATTGAAATATAATCGTTCCGATGCTAAATTACAAACGTTTCGTGTTTTCGCAGAGTATGGACGCTGTTAAAAAACAAACAAGCATAAATATCGAAAAGAATGGCGCACATCTTCGTAGAAAATTTCTTTGCGCTGCAGATTATACGAGTATATAATGCACAAGGTTCTCAGGGTTCGGAGCTATTCCCTCCGCATTAATTGTGAAGGTGCAAATACGTGCTTCACGTGCAGTATATTCCCATGAAGAGTCGTGACCCGTGAATTTCAAACTTTGTGCACCGACGTCGCGAGCGACGCTATTATATACTTATTAGGAAAACGATCACTTGGATGTTACGGTTATCGTCGTCGGTCTCCGCTCTTTCTCTCAGGCGAATCTTTATATTGCTCGTACAAATAAGGAGACACGCTCGTGTAAAAATGAATTTACGCTAATTAATTTTTATTATAAACCATATTACAGCGAGTTCGCATTTGAATAATTTTTCGATAAAACATCTCTAGTATGTACAGCCTGTACAAGACCAGCCTAAGAATAAATTCTCGCCAAAAAGTGTCGATAAAATCGATACACCGGCTAATCGACTCGAGCAGACCGACCTCTTCATCCATTCTCGAGTCTCTCCTCTCGAACCCCCGTAAGTATAGAGCGAATACAACTACCCTTTGATCTCGCTCTTCTACACTTTTAGCGGCTTCTCGAGAACTCGCTCATTATCCGGTGCTGGGCAGAGACGAAAAAGGAGACTCAAAGAGACCGCTTTTCTTTCTTCGCAGATTTGGTTTTCCTATATACCTTCGTGCAAAAGGCAAGAAGACGTGATTTCGCAGAAGAAGAGCAACCGAAACGAGGCCAAGCGTGTGTGCGCGTGTGTTTCTGTTTGTTTTGAGCTGCTTTTGACGCGATGGAAATAAATTTGCCCCGGGGGCGGGGCTAAATAAAGAGGCGACTTTATTACAATGTTTTCTCGTACGCGAAAGAGAGAGAGAGAGAGAGAAAAGCGGTTTCGTTTTATTGTGCAGTGCGCGCGCTCGAAGCGAACGTGTGGATTCGCTTTAACTCCGCTATTTTCTCTCCTGCGTGTTTGCCTTCCTAAGTGTATTTGCAGATATGGTAGTTTTCATTAACGTTATTTTTGCAGATTCTCATATCCGTTGCTTGATTTTTACTTTATAAACTTGTTCAGCCCTCGGAGTCTCACGAGTCGCCGAAAATTCACCGCAGTAGTCCAGAAAAAAAAGCCAACCCGAACTTCACATTCTTCTCCACACACGCGCATAGCTCCCGCCAGCTGAGCTTACACACTCGGCACAATGAGTGCGTTGTTCCCGCTCGGCATTCCGCGCCTACGCGCACTTGCGGCATCAGCGGAAACGCGCGGACCGTTTTGCGGTAATCTCCCGACGACACGTTTCTTCTTGGCACATTATAGGCGTGAGCGTAGTCTATCTGTCTGCATAATACGCGCATCGAAGACATTCTGAAGGCGTGAGTTGTCGCCGGAATTTATAGAGGATCGTCGGTAAAAATTTGAGAGGATATAATAGACAGGGACGACTAATGAATGTATCGAATGTTTATCGGCCCTGACATTCCGAAAGCTCTCTCGTTTATATACTCGATGTCGCGGAACGAAAATTTCGCAGGTTTCCTTTGTGGCTCGATTGCATTGTTTGATCTCCTGTTACGGTATGATGGTTAAACATTGCTAATCTATATCATCAACGTTATGTCAATAATACGCTTGCTGCAGTCGGTAAACAAGGGAATAAGGTATATGAACGGCCGAATTTACAAAATCGTTTGATATGGGATACGGGAGGATCAAAAACAATGTTCTTATCGTTGTTATCTATTCATTTCGTTAATAATTAAAATTAAATGGAGCACAACGAAACGCGCGTATGTACATCCGTTGAATACAAGTGGAAACAGACAAGACCATCCAGACACACTTGAATTTTTCCTTCTGCAAACATATCACTTTCACTGAAGATCCTCGGATAAACTGTCACGTAGCCTATTACAAGCCTGTTTGATAATCCCACTAGACTCGCTGAAAAATCACCGCAAAATCCACAGCATCGTTCATTCACGCCACGAAGAATCGCAACATTCAACGCAAGTCAAAAGCGAAACCGCTTGAAAATCAAGATTTTCCCATCATCGAGGCTTTCCTCGCGCGATTCTCCGAGATGAAGGAGTCGCTTGTCGGAGAGGAATTCAAGAGAGAGAGAGACTACTTACTGTATACTATACGTATATACACGAGGAGACATATTGTGAATACCCCCGTAGGTCAACTCGCGCCATTAGCGCCGTGAGTTTGCGCAGCTGTGGCTGGTGTAGTAGTAGTGCAAACATCGCGATTCTAAGCAACGGTGTTAGAACAGACGAGAGGGAGATGTCGAGGTATGTGTGTGTATGATGAAGGGACGGAGAGAACAGGTATGACACGGGTGGAGATTTGTCGAGAGCTGAAGGAGGGTTGTGTTGGCTATTCGAATGTGTCTTTTGTACTTGATTAGAGCCTTTAATTTCGAACCGCGTTATTTACTGTTACTGTTTTAGCACGTGCTGTACGCTGAATGCTTGGAAATATTTAAAAATTAAACGATAATCCAGGCATATCGAAATATTTATCCCAAAAGTCGCACAGGATCTCGTGACCCATAACACCCGACTGCGTATATGTGTGTGTGCGTTAATCGCGGTATATTGCGTACCGTTGCGCTGAGGTCATTGCCGAGGCGACTATATATACGCGCAGGTGACGCAAGACACACGCAGTGTATACTGTAGTGGATTTTCGAGTTCGCCTGCCAGAGCCAGACGATTGACTGGACCGCATTGTGCGCACTGAGATTTCTCTATTATACCGCTCTCTCGACAATTCCTCGTGTCACAGGCTTGTTAGTTGTTTTCATTTACGTCAGGGTATATTGTATTTTTCGAAATTCAATGGAGCTCGCGACGATTGATAATGGCGTTGTTATAGATGTTTGCCAATCGAGCAAGTATAGCTATATCTGTGTTGTTGGTTGTTACGTTATGAAATTCTAACGCTATTTGCTTCCAACGACTTGGAAGCCCGCAATGAACTTGTGAATTCCATTCAGAGACATCAATGACGTAATTTCTCATGCGCACGCTTAGAGGCTTTTGCACAATCAATTCGCGATTTTCTCCTCGAGTTACTCTGGACCTTACTACGATTAGTGGATAATATGAATTTTGAAAAGAAATTCAAACAACTAAGCAAGTGCAACCTCGCCTACTGATAAAGCAGAAGCAGCGCGATATACGCGAGCAGGAATTTTTACGAGGCTAAATTTCAAAAGAAGACGAGAATAAGAAGAGGCTTTCTCCCCTTCGGACGAGGCGATAAGAAAAGAATGCACGTCCTCGCATGCAGCTGTGCCACATAATACCAGAAAAATGCCGAGCGCGAGTACGTCTACCGCACACACACATATGGTGGCCGATAAAATCTCGAGTTTAGAGGGAGATGATGCGCGCACATTCCTCCGTCTCGCACATCGTCGATTGTCGTTAGGAAAAATGTCAGAGTTGAGATGTGGACTGTTTACCAGGCGACACTTTGGGCGGACGTATTTTGCGAAGGATCGTCTGATTATAAACTGACGTATATTATACATACCATTGCTGTTTCGTGTGAAGAGTCTATTTTTACGTACCTGTAACAGAAAAATACGTACGATATAAGTAAGAGGAAAAAAAATCACACCTACACGTCATAAAAAGATAGAGCAACATATCGATTATAAGAAAAGTTCATCGCGCTTTTTATTACACCGACGAGAGAGATGATTTTCCAAGAACTCAGCAGCAGCAGCAGTAATTTCCCGAGTACATCCCTCCTCCGCCCACGCAGCTAATCAAGCGAACTTCGTTCCCCGAGAGCAAAAGCTCGCGCACGCACGCACGCAGCGCGCGATTCGAATAAATCAGAAAATACACGAGAAACCGGGAGCTCGATTACTATCCTCCCCGTAATTAACGCAGTCTCTCGCGTATATACTCGCGCGTAATTACGCACATATAGGTGAAAATGCAAATCCTCATGTGGATATTAGATCTGCCGAGGTATTTCTTACGAAAAGGTATAGTGCGAAGATTGTAAAATTCTTTCTAGGACGCTCGCGAGCTCGTCTCGGTATTGTGGGGAAGGTATATACCTAACGACTTTAAAGCTAGCTTCTTTCTCCTTCCCTCGGTACGGCGGCGGCTACTTTATGGTGATTGGAAGCGAGGCTTAAAATGTGGAGCGTCGATTTATCTGCGCTGGCGGTGCTTCTATGCTGCGAGGAACAAAGAGAGAAGCGACGAGAGAGAGAGAAAGAGAGAATGTGTGCCTAGAGAAGAGATTTGCGGCCCTACGTGTTACCGTTTAATTAATGCCGGCACGCTGCGCGACTCCGAGCATCTCTAGGTTTAATCAGCTGCGAGCGACGACGCTTTACTTCTTCGCAACAGAGAGTTGGATATTTTTTACGGAGTTGTTGATGATGTAGTTGTTTTTCACGTGTAATCTTTATTTATTTATTTTACAATTATTTTTAGATTGCTATCTCTTTTTGATGACTGCATTTCACTATCAAACGTATTATACATAAAAAACTACAAATGAAAATAAATTTTCCACTAAGTATATTTCTCAACAAAATGCCGTTTTTATGAGGAAACGTTGCAATACGCATCACGAGAATCGCACAATGCACCTTCAGAAACACAATTAGTCGCAGCGTATATTCTTTCCTCCTGCCCACGTGTTCTAAGTAAACTTATAAATTCGTCTCGCGAAAAAGACTCAACAATGCTCGCTGGCTTTGTTGTTGTTTGCGGCGAGTCGCGATTAAACGAGAAAAAAAAAACAGCGGAAAAGAATTGACTTTCGCGCTGAAACTTTGTTTCATCCGCGCGGGCAGGCGTTGTTTTCTTTTTTTGCTCGTCTCCGCGAATATTTTCTCGGCGGAGCCGTGAAGACGCGAAATTATTCGCTCGGAAGGCTGTAAAACGAACTTTGTAGGCGCGCTTGACAAGTGCGAAGAAGCTTCCTTTTGCGCGTTTTATTTTGACTTTAATTTTTTTTTCTCTACTGCTCTAGCGGCGATCTTTCAAATGAACGCTTAAGAATTTTCACGGAAAGTTTCGTTGCGTAAACGACGTTATCCTTAACGCATTCATCTCCGGAGAAGAAGATTAGCCTATAATGTATAGAACCCTTTTCACGTGAAATCGAAAGCACTGCTATACTGTAACCCGACAATTATCGTAAAAAACGTGCTTACGCGCCATTATTCAATTTTTACATAAGCATATCGACAGATAATCGTCCCCGTAACGCCTTCCTTTACCACGATATTTTTCATCCTCTATACACTCGCGTACAGCCGTCGATATTTCATCGGCTTTTCTCCTCAATTTCCGGCTCATACGATTTTTTTTTCCTTCACCTTTCACTACAACGAAGCAGCGGCAGCGGCACGTGTTAAAACGTTCGCTCGCAATAAATACTCGATCCAATCCGCGATTTAATTATAAAGTTTAACGATCAATGAAAAGAAAGCGGCCCGATAAAGATTATCGCACATATACGCGTATAACTTTCGCGCCCGCACTTTGCCCGGAGAAACGTCGTCGCGCCGGGCAATAAAGAGCTTCTGCGGCTCGTGTCTCTATACTCGATTTTCGGATTCGCGAAATGGAGATTGAGAGGCACTGGCCCACCGTAAAGTCGTCGATAAGGGGGGGACACGTGTGCGGATTGAGTTTCGGCGACGTTGTGCGGTTCTCCGGTTTTACGGGCTTTTAAGAGGTGACGCGGGGATTTTTACGGTCGCGGTAAATAATTGCGGGAGGTTTATATAAAAAAAGGTGCTTTACGTCGGGGTTCGAACTGTAAATTTCGAAAAGACACGGTGCTGCTGCACAGGTAGTAGCAGAGGCCGTTTTCTTTTTTTATTTATTTAATTGATATTGGCATAAACGTAAACGGCCTCGCGTATTTTGGATATAAGGTTATATTTTCGTTGAAACGTTCATGTGGCTCGTTACATTGTTCCGAGATTTAAGACATTCAGGTAGATTGCGTAATAACCTGCATGCGATTACAACGTCAATCGCGAGAAAGAAAAAAAAGCTATAACTGTTTCCGATAATTTGTGAAACATAAACCGTCTTGTGTATCGATCAGATTATAAGTGCATTGCCAAAAATCGCGGTCTTGACTTATAATTAAACGGCATAAAGCCTTTATCAACTTTCATGTCGTTACCTTAATTATCCTCCCGATAAGTCGCGAGCGTTTATCAAAACGCGAGACCTCACCGAGCGATCTCTCAAGCCACGTATTGCATATTATACACATATAATTGTAACGATCATTACCCTCGAAAGCTCAGTACACCAGACACGACTGCAGGTTGTATAACCGGGGATCGGAAGACGGAAAAAATACCCGCCAAATTTTTATTGTACACCTGTAATCGCCGGCTAATCTACCCCTTGCGTAACCGGCCAACACAAAGCGTTCAACCGGATCGTGTTTATCACGATACAATCGAGTCGAAAACAAAAGCCGTAAACATCAAATGCAGCACGTTAATTGGCGCGCGCTTTTAAAAGCGAGAATTAACGCGCGCCATCAAAAGTGCTTGCGGCTTTCACCTTCTGCGCTTAATAATACGCCTTCGAAAATTTGAGAGAGAGAAAGATAAAAAGCGGAGAATGATGATACGAGACTGCAGCGGTTACAATGTAACATCGTGTGAGTATGAAAGTAGGGGCTTCCTGAATTGCATTTTGCGAATCGCAAAAGCGTCTGAGAAACTTGAATGCATAAATCTTTAGTTTTCGAGTTGTTTGAATGGTATACGTTTGTGCGTGGGACTTTGTAATGGTAGCCAAAAGTTTGAGAAGCAACTTTTGACGATATAAATTTAGTTATTTCATTATTCAAAAAGCCATATGCAATGTTCTAATATTTTTAAAAATTGTTGCTAAAGCATATCTATAACTATTAAGATTGTTGGGATATAATAATATTGCGTGAGAATCTGTATTTTTAATATTTTACCTCGACGCAAAACTCACGTTCTACAGACATTTTTTCACATTTTAAAAGCGCCGTAAACCTTGACATCGTCATTTTAGAGGGCGCTTTTCTGAAAATTAAAAAGCGCAATATTATAACGCACTGTATATATATACTCTCATGAAGGAAAAAACGTTTTATACATTTAATGAGCGTATATCTTGATTCAATCTTTCACGATATTGGTTCAGAACGTTATATACGTTATATACTCCACAGCTAAATAGCATCGCAATAATAAACGTTCGATTCAAATTCAACGCCAATTTAACTTTTCAAAAGCCACTTTAGCGACAAGTTCCGTTATTACAAATTGACTAAAAGAATAATTAAAATTCTACAACAAAATCGAAATTCCAATAGCAATTAAGCCGATCAGCCGAAATTTCAGTTCTACTTGGCGCTGAAAAGCGGGCTAACACACTCGCGGGGCTATAGTGAGAGGGAGCATCGGCCTGCGGTTTGCTCGACGTGCTCACCGGACGCACATGCAAGCCTGTCGGGTTGCAGCTAAACAGGAGCCTCACATTACTACTGCGCTCGCCAGAATTTACTTAGATTTTGAAAATGTAGGTGACTTTTGGTTGTGTGAATTTTAGAATTTATTTTATCCTATTTTATAGAATATAGTTTTCAGCTTAAGCTTGTGCGAAAATAAATAATCAATTTCCTTTTTGACAAACGTATACGCTTTCTATATACGTTTCTCTAAAAAAAAGATGCTCTTCTCTCCAACACCGTAAATCATCGTAAAAAGTAAACCACGAAATCATAAAAAAGCAGCACAACAAGCCAATTATAACTGAAAAACTACTCCCCATTCAATCTTCACTTCAGCAAGTTTCACCGTCCAAACAAGGGCTCACTTATCCTCGCCAGCGCTATTCAACCATTGAAACGCGAAACTTTCGCGGCGCGCGACAAACGCGCGCACGCACATCATTAGAATACCTACATCCAAAACGAAAAACAGCTCAACCTCAGTCCTCTGTCCAGAGCGCAAAGAATAAAAAAAATCCCCCATATACGAATTTCACCTCCGCATTGAAAACAAACCACCAGCGGCTCTAGTATATAGAACTTTCGCCGCGACTATATAGTCAGGCGCACAAAGACTCCCTTTGTGTCCCCAAACGCGCTCGCGGAAAGTGAGAGCGCGATAAATTACGAGGCGCGGAGAGGATAAGGATCGGGATAATTCGCGCGAGAGACTTGCGAAATGAGCTACTATAGGTACTGCGCGGACACGCCTGCGCGAGCTGCAGTGCCTATATCGATTATAATGCGCGCGTGTAGGTGCGAGCTTTCTGCTTATTATTGATTTGGATGTCTTTTTCGATGTCGGAAGGTGGCGGTCGATTCTCATATAACGTCTGTGTGCTACTTGGATTGTTGAATTGGACTGTCCGTGTTTTCGTATTATAAGGTCTCTTGACATAGTTGGCAACGGCTTTTGTTTATATAAACTACCCAGCGGTGTAATAAGATGAGGTAGTTTTGGCGCTTCTGAACAAAGTTGTTGGAACTATTTCAAATATTTAAAGTTCATCAGTCTGCTAAGTAGGTAATCTACTTAGTCGAGTGTTCCTGTGTCTTTACTTTCCGAGCTTATTCGAAACTAGATTCAAACTCTCACAGGTAAACTGCAAGGGGAGGAAAAGAATCAAAGGATCCAATACCACTGTCTTCTAAATGCAAACAAGGTGTGATGTGAAATTAACGTCGTATACATCACTTACTCAAGAGCGAGATGTCGATAAACCCTCCCCGTAGGTATATCAATTTCTCACTAAGGCACTTAACGGAAGAAACTTTTCCTCGTCGAAAAAGTTCCTCCTACTACAGATACGCACATAACATAATACTCATCGCCTTTGTCAGCGTAATATATAATCGTTATCACAGCATGAAATATTATGTTGCCAAATGGATGCGCGCAAAATTGCCGCAATTTCGCGCACGTGTGAATCCTTGTGCGAAGGAAGTGCTGCAGACATTTTTTTGCGGCAAAGGGGAGGAAATTGAACCTTCAACAGGGTGCAACAAAGCGGGCTAATGGGCAAATTTTTTCACAGTACCCTCATCGCGATTTTTTGCTATCATTAGGTAAATTAATTTCATGCGTCGGTTATGATGTCAAGGAAACTTTTAATTATAAAACTCATAATTCATGCATATATTTTACAGTCTAGATTATGGCTAGAAAAAAAATGCATAAATCCCAATAATCTCGAGCTAAATCACGAAGAGAAGCATCAGTAGAGAAATCTAAAAATATATCGTCTTATCGAAGTAGAACGAGCGATACCCCCCTCGGAAAAATATGCCGTAGCAGAGTAGTAGATTCGAGCGGAAGTCGACGGCGATACCGAGAGAGGAGGCACGTAATAATTACTTTCCGTTTCGATAGGATCGATTGGAATTTTTGCGAGAGACCTCGGTGAGTTCTCTCGAGAGAAGAAAGCAACGCTCGCGAGAGATCTTTATCAAAAGTCCGTGCGGTGCATTTCCTTTCTAAAATCCATAGAGTCTGACTTTAAACTGCTGATGGTGCATTCTTTATTACCCCGGCCTCGAGTATTTCTTACGAGAAATTTCGTTTGCTCTTTATCGTATACATCATATACGGGGTTCGATATTTGCTAAGGCATCATCATATTTCCTTTATGGGATATTGATTTTACTGGCTTATAAAGCAATTTTTGCTCGGGAGGTGGTGGTTGTGAAGAAGATTGATTTCTTTTGTTGCGCAAAGATTGCAGTCTAACGCAATTTGTTGGCTGACAATTTATTTGATGTGACATAACGATTTTATATACTCGACGTGAGAAAAGTGTCCTCGACACTGGTCAAGAGAGCTATGTCGCCCATCTCCGTAATATCTCGACGTAACAACTGTTGCCTGTAAGGGTTTCACGTGTACGCCACGTGTCACAGCGGGGTATTTTATTCATGTATACAATAAAAAAAATGTTACGAAACTTTTCTTTCACCTTGTCTGGAAAAAAACAAACTTTTTTTTGTAGTAATAATAATAACATTTAGTTTTATAAAATTTCTCTCTCTCTTACAAAAAAAAGAAAAAAATATGTGAAAGATTTATCGATTCAGTCTCATCAATTGGATTTAGCTGAAATACATCATTCTGCGGGCAAATAAACAACGGATCTGAAGCCGCTATTTACGTATCGTGATCTATTATGAGCACTTGCGGGATTCCATAAATAAATTCGCTGACCACCGCCAGGACGTGTATATACGTGCGGTTTTGTTTGAGACAGGTGTCAGTGGGCGAAGCTCTGTTTGGTCTGAACTGAACGACTGATTGTCTTGAGAGGTGAACGTGTATATTTGTTGCTGCGATTGAACTATTTTTAGTTAACTAATTATTGGGTATATTTGCAGTTTCTAATCTAACTGAATATTCCAGACATTTGGATAGGAAAAACTAAAATACACTGAATATTGCACGAGAAAATATTTCAACACAGTCGTTGCATTGTTTTTATCATCTCCTCCACAATTTTTCTGCAATTCAGATAAACATCTAAATTTGCACTACAGAGTATAATAATGTACATCGCAGAGCACTGCTTCATCGAAGATTAATACATATCGATGAATAATGCAAAGTATAGTGTACACACACACAAACTCCATCAATAAATTACACTAAACAATGAACGAGCGGATAATATTCTATATTTCATACGTATTTGCCGATCAATTCTGTTCGGACATAATCACATACACATCGAGCCATGAATAAATCATGCGATCAAATCCGCGATAGACTGAATTTTGTGCTATCCGCCATCTCGAGAAAGTCCCGCATCTAGCCTATATAAAAATCTAATAATACCGCACTCGACAACATAAATTTTTAAGCGCAATCGCGAAAAAAAATCAACCGCTATCCAACGCGTCTCTGGAGAATATAAACAAAGCTGACTTTTACGAAAAAAGAGGCGCAGTCGCGGGACGAAAGTTCACTCGACTCTCTCTCTCTCTCTGTCTCTCTCCTCCGTTCAGAATTGAGAGCCGCAATAAAAATCGAGGCTAGATAAAGTCCCTTTGTCCGCACGCTCGCAGGATCGAGGTTGCGCATCGTGACGCGCCGTAAACAAGCGCGCGGCGGACTTTAAATTTCGCGCGCCAAGAGAAGGAGAGAAAGACACTGCGCTGAGCGGATTGATGGAAAATGAGGCGTTTTTATCGATCGACGATCTTTCGGCAGCAACTGCAGCGCTGCACTTGCGCGCGGCACGATTCGAACGGTTCGCGGTTTCTTGTACACGGCCAGAGGTTTTTCTCACTGTGAGAGTATAATATGGATGTGGTGAGCAGGGAAAATTTCAGATTCCATCGGGGCCGGTTGTTTATTAGCGCTTGCGAAAGTGACTATTTTATTACCCTTAACGCTTCGCGGCGTCTCTTGCGACATCGTAATATAGCTTCCTCTTGAAGGAAGCTTTGCAGCAATAAAATTTTCAGTTTTGTAAAAACACGTTAGATCCATGCTTGAATTTCGTATCGCGTGTTTTATAGATAGGTGCATGGATGCAGGCAGTTATAGTATAAGTGATAAACATTTTTTCATAAATGACTTACTACTTTTTGGAAAATAATTAGCAGAACACACAGACTTTGAAAGTTAGCACATACCTGAAACAAAAAACGAAAGACAACATTTACTACACTATTCGAGCGAAGCATCGTATTGCAAACTATATAATAAATCTAGTGAACATAAATAACGTAAATAATTGATAAGTGCCTAAAAGTGCAGGTGCAGACGCACAGACCATTAAACCTCAAATTGCGCAAACTTTCCCGCAGCGCGAGCTAGCACATAATCAGTGACAAAAGCGCGCGGGCAATTTACTCTCCGACGAAATGAGCCTCACCAAGCGCAGAACCTGGAAAATGCTCCGCCATCCTCGTGTCTTTTTCATCCCTTCGTGTGCGCAATTGCGCGACCGTGAGAAGAAAAAACGACGGTCAAGCTCTGCATCCATAAATAGTCGCCTGTACATGCTGAGGTTACCTCGTCAACTTGAAAATGCAAGGTGTTGCGGGATAAAAAAAATGACAGGGTGATGCGAGATAGCAACAATGGTATTTCCTGATAAATAAATATCTCGTGCACAACAGCTACAAACATTCGACTATAGAATTCTTCTCTAATTAGATTATCCTCAATCATTTATTATAACAGCATCTTTCATGCAATCATAAATCGAAGTGATAATTCATAAACACACCAGCTTTGATTTCGAGTCTCGCATGTCCTTCGTCTATCGACATCTGAGCCGCTCGTAAGGGTGGTTTGTTTGCTTTTCAACGAAGCTCCCTATATTGACTCTAGGAATAGGTAACTGCGCCCCCGCTCCAGCCAGTTCAGAATATCGACTGTTAAACAGGATATAACCAACAGAACGTCGAGTAATCGAGTCGATGAGGGAATTACGAATGATGATTCACGAAATTCACAGGCGCGAATCGATGGTTTCACGTTCGCAGGCTGATTTAGAAGACAGCGGAATGTGTTCTCGAGTGCAGCAGTTAATTTATCGACTTGATATTTCGTAGAAATATGCAGTAGAAACTAACAGCCGTGGTTTATTATACTTCCAAGTCGATTTACTACACACCGTTAACAATTAAATCTACGAGTCTAACGAAGAAATTAATTTTTCAAGCGAGCAACGTCGAAACAAGTTTTTTTTTACTAATCCAGAGCAGCAGTGCACGTGAACGACCGAAGGGTCTACACGTGCATCGAATCCCTGAACCGATACATTTCAATTAACCAGAAGAGAGAAAGAGAAAGAGAAACAAAGCAACGACGACGGGGACTCCCGCAGTGATGTCGCATCATCCCCGACGGGAAAGTCAGTCGGCCGTGGCATATTTTCAAAGAATAATGAAATCGGACGAGTTCTCGTCCCGCAAGGTCGAACAAGCGCATGGGGGTGGGCGGCTGCGGAAGACAATTGACCCAGATATGAAACACTTTTGTTCTTATAAGGAAAATATCGGCTATACTGCACGTGTATTGTATATGCGAAATAGTAGTACAGGGGAGTCGCGACGCTTCGTTTGAAGTTTGCTTTGAGCATCATGACGACAGATGCACTTGCGTGTTCTTTTTTCTGTGCTTTTGTCGTTTGGGAGAAAAGGTTTGCGCGAAAGCTTGAATAATCGTTTTGGGTTAGGTCATAACAGTAGCAGTAGAAAGATAATCGTTTCCTCTAATAAACTTGCTGATAAAGATTTGTACCGTATACGAACTACGCGGTATGTCGCAAGTGAAATTTACCGCTTCGGCTATTATTTAAAAGCGACCGCATCGTAAATCTGACTTTTCCCGGCCGCGGAAACGAATCGCACCCGACGAACAATCGACTGTAAAGCTGCGCCAGACGCGTATATATATATACACACACACACAAAAGAGTCGCGAATTTTCTTCGACGCACTAAATAAACGGTCGGAAAAAGGAATAGGAGACCATGAAAACAACGCTCCAGTGAGCCAGAAAGCCGATACTCCGATGCGTCCTTTGAACAAGTTTAATTCCGTCTGTGCCGAGAGATCGATCGTCTATACCTATATTTATTAATAAAACTCGCCGAAATTCCAGTTTCAAAAATACTTCTTCTCTCCAAAGATCAGATTATTATTGGAAAATATTCGCAAGGACAAGAAATCACTATAGCAAGCTCTCTCGACGCTATACAGCCATATCGCGCGTATATATACAGAACGAGCGTATGAATGAAAAGGAAGAAAAGAGAAAAGACGATTTTCCGCGCGCGATCGCATTTTCTTTCTTCGCGGGATATAGGCGAGTATTGCGCGCGCGGGCGTCGATGCATAAAAGGCCGGCGGCGTACTTCTCCATAAAATGCCTGCGTGGAAAAGTATGTCAAACGGTGAAAAACATTTCCACCTTGAATACATGTATACACTGCATATACGTACGAGCCAACACAATGGCGTTAAATAAACGAGAGAGAGAGAGAGAGAGACGCCCGTATATGCCACTTGCATAGCTGATATCCGTACCTCCACATGTGCGCAGCCGGAGGATCGCGCGAGAAGTGCATGCTTTTATCCTTGTCCTCCGTTCTGATTATGCTACGGACGTATTTTTAATGAGGTTCGGAGTTATTTTATGCTGGACTAATCGTTGATAATTTATGTAAGCTGGGCTACTTCAAGTTTCGTTTTATATCTAACAGAGGCGGTACATATACATTCTAAATTAAGATTTCGATAGAGTCTCTTGATAAAAGACTCACGGGGCTCGGATTCAAGAGCCCTAAGAATACTTCATAAATATTTCTAAGGAGATCCATTAAAACTTTTAGAAGTCGCTGCGAAAAGAAGGAACTATTACTTACGACGAAATTGAAACGTTTATCGAAGTTTTGAGAAAGCACGTCCTAGACGTTCCTAGAATTCTTTATTATGTACGAAAAATATTTGAAATGTAGGATTTACTTTTAACGAAAGAAATATACATCGTAATTAAAAGAGAACTTTTGAAGATTTCCAAAAGGAGCAGCATTTTTCAAAATCATTCGACCTATATTTGATATAGATATATGGAAGTGTATACATTACCAAAATCAAGGTAAAAAGCATCTGAAAATTGGTGAGTGATAGATTGTAGAGGAGCAACTGCCAATGGAGAAATTTGAAAACCGAACGCGTATAGCTTTCAATCGAGAAGAGAAGAGAAAAAGCGTTAATGGCACAGAGTGCTTTCGAGTTCGCTCCAAGCTTCTTTACACGATGTAATGGAAAAAAATTCATGAAAAAGGCGGCTTTCCTGAATCGTTTCGCGCAGGTGTAGTTTGTAACTTTGAAAACTGTGTACCCGATCGAATTTACGTTCGCAACAATTACACACATATGCGCAAGCGGTATTCTAGTATACGCGGAAATTGCTCCGACTTGATCGGTACAAGTGACGGGATGTGTTTTCTATTTTTATAGAAAATATCGATTTATTTTTAAGCTCCAGTGTAGTGCGTTTATTTATATTTATAATGAAAAATGATTTCAGAGAGAACATTTTTTGCTCAAGTAGAAACCCGTGTATTCGTTCGAGTTTATACGCAATGATGCAAGCTGGTGATTTTATTCGAAACAAATAAAAAATTTTACGAAACCAAATCAATAATGCTATCCATTGAAGTTATAAAAAATTAATTGTAGCTATATTCCATGCAGTATTTTTCCTGAATATTTATCTTGCGTATTTTTTAATATAAAAAGTACAATGCAGAAGATTAAAAATAGTTCAGCATTGAAATAGATGACATTCACCAGTTTTTATTCAAGAAAAGCGATCAGTTAAAAAAAAAGAACCAAGATTTCGATTTCAGGGCGACAGCTTTTTACTGTTTATCGAAAATTACATCCGCACGGAACGTTAACAGTAGTTCGGCATAAATCAAATGCAAGCTCATAAATAACGACTCGCACAGAATCAATTAAAAACAAATTAGAGCCGACATTCGTCTCGTCCCGTACAAATGCAGCCGAGTAATCGAGCAATTAACAGAATCTCTGCAGTCGTTTCCAGGAACGTCCGCTCGCAATTATCACTTCCTTATCTCGCATAAAATCGCCATAACTTAATCTTCTCGACTCTCGCCGTAACTCCTTACTGATCCCCGTCGAACTTTCTCAATCAATTAATTAACAAACAATCTTTCCATCCCCAAAGCAACAAGTATAAACTCGATGTACATAATTGAAACGTAGCTACACTGTCAGCCTGCCTGACTCTTGTGCATGTATACGCATATAAATCGGAATTATTATCCACATTCAATCCGTATAATATACAGAGCTGCACTACACGGATGACGAGGAGTGTATCAAAGGCACGAGTGAGAGAGAGAGACAGCGGGAGAAAAGTCGATGTGGCAAGGTCGGAAGAGACGTGTTTTGTGCAGCAGCGGCAGCAGCAACAGCAGCAGGTAGTGTCGCAGCGCTTGGGAAGGACATGCCGATGTAATGGAGGCACGCGTGCATTGCCAAGCACGTGCCACCCTTTTCTCTCTTGCATCATTTAACGCCTCCACGAGTCGACGCCGGCGTATTGTGGATATACCGTTGCTGCTGCTACTGCTTTTTATATGTATACATCAGGGACTGGAGCAGTTATCGGTGACGATACACACAAGCTTGCGCTACTCTCTGAAGGTCTATTCTTGGGGATATGCTTGGAAGCTTTTCGTTTTTTTTTATTCGGAGCTGAGGGTAGGAGAAATAACGGAGGAGAGACTTACCTGCTGCACTTAGTGGAGACCGGCGTTTTCGGAATGGATTTGGGTCTCTGATGGGTTTATTGGAAATGTAGTTTCTGTGTTTTTTGGGATGATTTTTTTTTGTGAAACGGAAAGTATTTCCAAGATTTTTGAGTAATAATTTATTATTACGACGAAATGCGCGTCAGATATTGTTATTAGTTTTCAGCGCTAGAGGCAGATTTGAAATTATGTACATCGTGATGCAAAGGAATTCAAATCGCTGCAGAAGATTGAAATTCTGAGAATTCAGACGATTATTACGCGCTAGAACAAACAGTTATTTCAAGATTCATTTTCCCGATGATTTGGTCAACATATCGTGCAGCTATAAAAATCCGCACCTATATACTGCGGCAATTTTCAATTCGAATCCTGTTTGTGTAATCCTGTCTTTGCAGCATCTACGTCTCATACACATAAATTTCCATTATGCGCCTCACACATTCTATTTAAGGTTGCATTACACAAACACTCGCGACCAGCGAGTTGTTGTTGAGCCTTTGACTCTCGACACCGACTTGTTGTATAATATTGTTCTGCATCGTTAGAAACAATAAAATTTTATCTATCACAATTTTCCCTCGCGTTCTTTAAGCCTCTTTGCGCAAGCTTCGAATTTTTTTCCCCGCCTTACGCCTTATTTCGCCTTTGTTTCTCTGGCACGAATTTTCCCACGCCTTCCATTCATCTCTCGCGCGCTGCTGCTCTTGTAAACGCACTTTGTCACGCCCTTTTTCATCACTCTCGCGCGGTCACGCTTCACGCGCTCTCGGTGCAGTGTATATGTATTTAATATTTAATATACACGTGTGATAAGAAAATCTGTATTTTCACGCTCTACAGTATCTCACGTGTTTGCCTTGGAGTATAATGAAGTTTATGCACTTCGATTTCGATAAAACACAAAAGATTAGCAAGAAACAAAAATAAAAAGAAGTTTTATCACGCACTTAATGACTAATCAACAATCATTATATGTGCAAAGGTTTAAAATCAAATTAGCACATCAGCACTACTTTGAAAGTGCGAAACAGTAAATTTCAACTTGTTCTCACCTATCCCACCGAGCACGAGGACAGGTCTATTCGCAGATAATTATTATACTCCCGTGCATCGGGTCAAACAATAAAACTAGACCGCGCATTCTCATTTCCCCACCTACACACACTCCTCTCGCTCTCATCCCTCTTTGTACACACAGACGTATAAATACATTCTGTCGCAGGTTTCACGGCACAGATTTGCAGCAGCAGCAGCAGCAGCCTTGGATGCAGTTCCGCGGCGGCGCGTCATTTATTAATACGCGCGATGGCATGAAATATGTGCCATTTAAATCCAGCGCCGAACGTTTATCATACAGGCCGGTGCGCCGACGACGAGTCAAAGCGCGAAATATAGAGGAAAAGTTTCCGCGCTCGAGGCTAATGAATAATGGAAGAAAAATCGAACGCTCAGAAAGAGAGAAAGAGAGAGAGAGAGAGAGAGAGAGGTGGCTTCCTTTGGCAAAAACTCGCCTCGCTGATGCTCGTCATGTTTTGTGCCGTATGTCTTTTAATAGCTCTTATTTCGTTTCCCAGTCGCTCGGGATATGGCTTTTACTTTTGCTTCTTGTTCGCCGGGATATTGTAAATTATTACTGGATATATGTGCGCTAACTGAATGCGTGTGTTTCTTGCAGCCCGAATGATTTACCGCGCCTATATATACAGTCTGTGTGTGCTATCCTCTCGTAAAACGCTGATATGCATTATGCTGGAGTCTTGTATTATTATATACGAAAAGAGAAAACGAAAGTGAAAATGCATTCGCTATATATAATAAATACACTGAGTAGACGCTATGTGACATCTCGAAATATATATCTATATATATAACGGTATCATTAACCCACATATTTTGCACAATCGAAGTCGCTCATAATGATCTTCTTCGCAATCCACATAAATATATCGTTTCATGATTCGACACATGAGAGTAGCGCATTGCATATTACACACGAGAGCAAGACTTATAATTCGTCGATTAACAAAGCGGCAGCCGAGATGCGCACGCGAGAGTCGATTACGAGCTACTCGTGCAGCGCTCGCGAGTCTATTTGCATGAGTTATGACGACGGGTTGCATTGTCTCTCGGGCTATCATTATAACTTTGTCCTTTTTTCCTCGCTGCGATGAAAGATTTACACGCTATTATGATGTTTAGGAAAATCATTCTTACTGCCTGAGGGCTGAGCACTTCGAGGCTCGTTATTATCGATCTACTGATAATGACAATGATGTTGTTAAACTTATCGATATAATTACTTCATCATTGCGAAAATCCTTGGAAATTAATCCAATAACCCAGTAGTTCTCCATCTTTCCTCGAATAAAACCATCACCCACTCCTTCTGCCGGCTTTATCGGCGGCCACCAGTACATCGCCGACACGTCGTAAAAGCGAGAGAGAGAGATGCAGCTGCGAAAGCCCTTAATCGCGAGGCTACTATATACAGCAGCAGGAGTCTAAAGTGCAAAGTGCAGATAAGGATAATGCGCGGCAACAGCTTTGTCTACCTATACTGAGCCGATCTGAGAGCTGGAAAAAGTCTATCGAGTGGCTGCAGTGTGGTCATGTTGGATTTGTAGGTGTTGCGAGATAATCTGGTGCTTGTTTCAAGGTTTGCTTTTAGAGGAGCTTTTCTGGGGGATCTGAGCGAGCTTTTATGTTGCAACTGATGCGTTTAGAATCCATTTGGATTTCGAACGATCGAAACGACTTTTTTCGCCAATTTAGCAATACGTCGAATGTATTCGATTCGTCATTAATCACCTGCTAAACAGTTCGTCACGTACGCGATACGTAATCCAATTACGCGAGTTACTCAAACACATTGTGTACAAGCCCGAAATAGCAGCACTGCATTATTACGATTCCTCGTTAGCCAGCTGAAATTCGCCCCTTTATTCGAGAAATCACGAAAAAAAATAAGCTGTTTGGATTTTAGAAAATGTAGGTTAATGAGAGCTCCGCGCGACAGTTACCCTTTTTTCACGTGTTTCAAACTTAAAAAAGTCTGTCGCGCACATTCTCTTTAAATTTCGCGCTGAAACTTTTTCCCTGCTCTCACCGCTCGAGAAAAAAAAGTTGGCAAATGTATCCTACGCCGCACTACCAAGTTAATCACACAGCGATACACTCTCGAGAAGAAAAAAAGTACATACCCTCGGCAACAATTTGAAACTCCGACGAAAATACCTTCCGACAAAAGCGATGCAGCGAATTCTCATGTATATACGCGACATGCACGCAAGAGGAAAATTGCGCGCATGCGGATAACGCAAGTGTCGACATCGCGTACACATTCTCATGGAAATTCACTTCGATATGAGTTTTCGGCACGGAAAACACTTTGGCTTTGACCCATGTGTGTGTGTTTTCTCGCTACCTGCGAGAGGCTGCTTTTGTTTTTGTTGTGCAATATGTAGTAAATACGCTCGAGTGTATAGCTTGCCCTTTGTTTCCACTCGGGCGATTCCAGTGCGCGAGCGCCGCGATGTTTTTCTAAGTGCTTTTTCTTATATATATGTTATATACGTTCGATTCGCGTGGCAGGAGTGGAACGGAAAAAAGCGACTTGGTTTTCGACAACTCGTTTTTGTTTTTCCTCAAGTGTGAACGCAATAGGTTCAGAAAAAGGGGATACTGTTGTAAAATAAAGTGCTGCAGCGTTAGTTGCCGTTTCTGGACTATATTATACCTATATAGCCGACGATGCCAAAAGTCGTAAAGCGTTTTCGTGAACTTCATGTTCATCGGTAGTTCGCTCGGGAAACTTTATTGAACTCATAAAATTCAATCACTCTTATTTTTTAAGCATCAGCGGAATCCTTTCTTCGTGCCGTTTCAGTGGAGAGAAAATGCTTTCTCCATCTCCTAAACTCTTCCGGCAAAAGGTCTTTTTATTAAAAAATAAATTATCGTACAAAACGGTCGAAAGCGCGTTATAAACTCAATAGCACGGATTAACGCAACAACCGTTTTTTACGTGTAATCATCGCGTAAATAAAGCGACTCATTGAATCCCGGCGTTTCGTAAGATCCAATGAAAATTAATTACATCCTATGCTCGTCCGAGTCAGAATTCTGGCATGAGCCGCTTTGAAGACGGCGCAAAAAAGCATCATCGCATAGTATAACAGCGAGCCGCGCGGCACGCGATCGCGCAACGCTTGTCCCGCGAAAAATCCGACCGTGAAAGTCGAGTCTTCTCCTGCTATGCGCGCTTAGATCGTTTCACGGCTGCGACGCCGTAGACTGCGAGGTGCCTCTTGACTTTCGTTCCTATAAGGTCGAGTCGTGCGACTGTCAGGAGAGGCTCGTTTCATTGTAATTAATTTTGAATTTTTTTCTCGCCTCGTCTCTTCACATTTCAGCTATTTTTACGCGCGACATCCTTTTACAATGGCTTCCCATTAAATATTCAACGATAAAAATACCATTCACGCGGTATATGTTATAAAGGCCAATCATTCCATTATAAACTTGATGAAAATCCCACAACATATTCCTAAACGACCGGCATAAATCGTACGCCGGCAAACATTTAGCCAAATAAAACGAATCGGCAAAGAATATGTATATATGTATATATATATAAAACCATATAGGCGACAACGCTTTCCCTTTGTGCGCTATACGAGGAAGCGTAATAGCAATTTCTCCGGGAAAAAGATCAGCGCGCGCTTTTTAGCGCATATAATACAAGCCGCTCACGGTTATCCTGACTATTTCGTCCGTTTCGCGCGCGAGCATTCCGCGAAGTAGAAACCTCTCGCGAGCCGTAAAAGGAAGAGGCGGCCGTAAAGACCCACAGCTGCATCTCCTTTGTGCGAGCGAGCGCGATCGAGAGAATTCGCTTCGCGCCTCGATGTCAGCTGATCCGCGCAGCAGCGACACGAAGACGATGTATATACTTATTTACTGAGCGGTGACGAACGATTGACTACGATGGTGTGACTTTCTGCATCTAACATTCATGACGCAAAATCGGTGATATCTAATGAAATATTTCTCTAATTCCTAAAATCAACATTGCGCCATATGTCGAGCAGAGAGTGTGCAAAGAATCCGCTGTAAAATCGCCCACGGAAATGATAAACAAAGCAAAAGCGCCCGCAGAAAGAGGAAGCACACACTGCGGCTATATCCACAATACACGTACCTATATACGTATACGCGCGCAACATCCCCAATGATACCCCCCCGAGGGAAGCTTCTCTCTTTCTTCTCTCGTCGCTTGAAAAATCAATTTGCCGTTTTCTCAAGCTGAGGCAGAACCGCAGGACTCGCGCCGTTATTTTTGCGCAGCGGATCGATCGACGCGATTTATGTGCGCGCGTATAGATATTAGAGCGACCGCAGAGTTGCAGAGAGAAAGAAAAGTCGAGCGCTAGCGCGCCGTAGTTATATTGTATAGGGCAGAACGGTACAGATCGATGATCGCCGCGCGATTCGAGGAACGATATTTATGCGTTATGGACTCGCGGCTCGCGCGGTCAGTGATTTCTCGAGCTGCGCGCGAGGAAGTTATCGCCTCATGTATATATCTATACACACGTTGTTGTGATCTCTGATGTTGAGGTCTTTCTTTATTTTTCACGAGAAAGTTGTGGATATCGATCGAGGATATAGAGGAGAAATTTGAGGGGTTGGGTCGAGTGGAAATACGTTCGCTGGGTTGGATTGATAAATAGATGTGCCGGATTTGAACGAATGTATATGGGACTGAAAAGTTTCGGGATTCGTTATTTGCAGTAAAAAACTAACACCAGCAGCTCTAAAAAATAATGTACCCCGAAGACAAGAGGACGACGTACCTGCAATTTTCTTCTCGCGCATGCGCCGCCAGAGTGCCTCGGCCTTGCGCATCGGCCAGTTCTCGACTTTGGCGCTGAAGCTCCGGAAGAACTTGTACTCCTTAAAGTGCGACATCCTTCTCCCGCTGTTGTTCGGATGAAGCGTCTGTTGGGGCTTCGACTCATCGTCCACGTGTTGCTGCTGAGGAGGTGACTCGCAGCTCGGCTGTTGCTGTTGCTGCTGAGTCTCCTCACTATCCATGTTTTCCGTTTCTATCATCGGTGTATATGTGTGTGTGTGTTTCAAATTCGCCCACAAGCAATTCTTTTTATTATTCTCGCCGTTGTCGCGGCACTTCAAGTTCACTTGCTGGCCGAAACTCGGCCGGCGCGATAAGCACTTTTGCGACAGGCATGTTTTTTTTTGTACTCTAGAGCCTTTCAACTGACGTATAGGTTTTTGTTGGATAGCGTTCGAGGGTCTATACGTGTATTGTATATATCACAGTCTCGTTCTTTTTATGGATATTCTCACCGATATTTCGATGGTCACTCGGAATGGCCTGGTTATATTATGCACTTTTATTGACACTATTGATTTATCGCTCTCACTCTTTCTCCGCAGGTGCACCGCGATTTTTTTTTATATTCAAGCGTATACTGCACGTACAGATACACGCTCTTTCTTCTTCTGTTCCCCTTTTCCTCGATTTATGAATATAAGCGAGTACACGCGAGCTTGTTGTACTGTTATTGAAATGTGTCATTCATGCGCGCTTTAACTAAACATCATAGCTCGTGTCGAGATATGCCTTTTTCTCTTATTTATCCTCGGCTCTCTTTTGTAAAATTCACAGCTATTGTTGCGTTGCAAGCCTTGTTTTATTTTTTTATTTTTCGATATAATACTTTGCAGGTGCGATTTTTCTTTTCGGTATCACTGAAAGAGCAAAATTGTTTGCGGTTAAAATAATTATCCTGCTACTCCTGTGTACGAATACATTGGTTTCGTCGTTAAAATAAACCACGACTGCTTTCACGATCGGAATAATTGAAAACCACAAGCTTCGCAACAGCGAACTTTATTTCCATCCTCAAAAGCACGAGAGCAATCCGCGACCCATCAATACGTCATTACACCCTTCGTCACTCCCGTTATCCCAAATCGGACTATACGTGTGCAAAATCCTATCCGGCTTTTCCCGTGAAAATCCATTCTCTCACCCACGCGTATAACCTCGACGCGTGTAGCTCAGACACGGAAACAATGTATCCACACAGGAGCATGGTAATTTTATAACGATCTCTCATCCGCGTGTATATAGGTAATACGGATATAATAAGACGAGCCGATCGCGCGCAATTACGCAGAGATGAGGATGTTCCAGTAGAAGACTACACGATGCGCGCGCATAAGGAAATTGTACGAGCTTTGCTGTACGCGTGTGTGTGTTTTTTTTTTCGTCGTCGAGGTGCTGGGAAAGTTTCTGACGTGATTCTCTCGGTGAAGTGTTATACATACTTTTGACGCCGATATATGCAAATGGAAGAGACGAATTCTTTGACGGGAGGGTGAAAATGCTTTTCCGGTACGTGTCGATCAAACCGTAATTGTTTTCACCTGACTCGGCAGAAATCGGCTTGGAAAATCAATAATCACTCGGCGAATCAATCATTCTCGCGATGCATTACAATAATCGTTTGTTATATTAAGAAGTAGGTCACGCACACGCTGTGGCGATCATTAGTTTTTCATCACTTAGTACGACATCAGGATGTAGACTAATACTTAGGCAAAAAGTGTCGGTTTTAAAACCGAGCAAATCCCAAAGTTCGTCTCGGCAACTACTATCAAGTTGACGAAGCGATTTTCCACGTCCGCGCAGTTTGCAATAGACTTTGCCGTGTTATATATGATGTACTCCTTTGCTGTTCGACGTAGTTGATTCTCGCGATGTTTTCAATCAAACTTTTCCTTTATTATTAACCAGGTTTGCCGTTCACGCTAAGAAGGGCCCATTGACTTTTTCAGTTTTTAGGATGAGAAAGTGCGTTGATTAGCTTCGCTTGTGTATTGATCACATCCCCCGAGAGCTCGCAAGAATATGCGCCGTTAAATAAGCTAATTACAACCACGGCGAACGAAGTCTCACAGAGTAAAACTTTACGTCGTCATACACAAACAAAAACAAAAATAGCGAGCAATTTTGAAAATCTCAAACGAAATTTCAGCTTAAACTTTATCTCCGCACTGTTGACGTCGTCGTCGGTTAAATAACTGTCAGGGCAATAATATTGCGCAATACGTCTACGCCGGGCGCGCGGAATTTCAATGTTGAGAGCGTTTGCTCGTAAAATGTCACGGCTGCAAAACAGGAGCAGAGCAAAAAAAGCGCACGCGTCTCTCTCGGCATAACTAATTCCTCGAGTTTTTCATTTCCGCGTGCGCGCACGTTATAAGCTAGGCTGAGGTATACACTCGTCGAAACGGATGGGAATTGTGATATCCGAGGAAGACGTAGAACAGTGTAAGGGCTACTTATTTAAACTCGAATTTAATTCAAACTTTCCTTTAAAAAGCAAACGTGCCCTTACAAACGGATATCCAATAAGAATCAAATCAAACTTTTAATTAAAAAAAAAGCTGTTCGCCAAGAAAAAAAAGCCCGAAACTACAACAACAACCTCTCCCCGACGAGAGTAAAAAAAAAGGAAGCAAAGGGCAGCCAAAACTTTAACGCAGTTAGAGCCGGGCGAACAGGCGCTGACGTTGTGTTTGACATCGTGTCGATCGTTCGGAGCAGGTGCCGCCGCGGGGGTCAAGTTCATTTGGAGCGAGTCGAAACACACTACCATCAGCTACGTCGAGTCGAATTAACCGTGGAAATGCGGCTCGCGCGAAAATAATCGACGCGAATAGATATATGTGTGGATATAGGAGGAATATGATGCTGCGTTGGATTTTATACCGATCGATACGCTGATATATACGTGTGCGCGCGTCTCTTTGAAGATTATGATTACGTGATTATGAGATTCCTGCTTTGTTTGATTATCGAGAAGGATGATTGGATTAATGCTGCAAGGAGTCTTTGATTATTACTGGCTGACGTTGGCGACTTTTACGCTCGTTCGAGTTATTCGTTTAGGACAAATCAAGAGCTTTTATTAATTTTTTTTATTCGATTATTTACACGTCAAATATTTTTAATAAAGTTCTATTGCTCCGCGCAGCGTTTGCCGTATGCTAAATTAAAACAAGCAAGAATATACTCCATCGCAAATATAGATTGAATTCAACCAACAAAACAATATTCCCGCATCTCGCAAGCTTAATAACTCCGACATATACGCGATTCGAATTTTCCAACAGCACAGTAAATATTCCACAAAAATCAAACTTTCCTCTCTCAAACCAACGTCTCGCCAACAACATTTAATTAAAAACCGCCGCGACGCGTCATCTCTCTTTTATCCCTCCCATCCTCCACGTACGTAGAGCAGCCAAATAAACCCGCAGGTGGATAAAAACAAAAAGTACGACTATGAACCTTCGGGCGACTTCCCTGTGTACACACGCGTATCACGAAGCAGCCAACCGTTTATCACTCGAGCTTCGGTTCGTCTGTCTGTTCTTCCTCGAGGGAATAGGAGAGGCTGAATGAAAAAAATGCCAGGCTGTCGGAAAAATTGTGCGCGATATGTAAAGGGATGGGTCGAGGGCTCGTGAAAATTTAAATCCGAGGGTATATATGCCCCGGCAGTGTGTGTTCTACACGCTGGGCTGCGTGCGAGTGGAAATTTTCAGAACCGGCTGAGCTTTATTAATTGGAAAGGAGTTTATGGAGAGCGTTTTCATGTTTATCTTTCTTTTTTCAAGGTATACTAAAATTTAGCGTCCACTCTTTCTTTCGTATCCCATAACTGAACTTTTTATCTATTTTTTTTAAATACAAATAGCGAACTAAAACTTGATTTCAAAACCAACCGAACGCATGTTCGCGCGCAGTGAGCTGTCCGTTCTCTCGACTCTTTGTGAGCTCTATAACTACTGCAGTAGCCGCTGCAGTCGTCACTGCACGTGCGCGTAAAATCACGCGTGAGCGCGTACAACGGAAGCACCTACTGCGGATTCCGAGCGGAAGTGAGAGGTGCGCACGATACTGCCGCCACACAGCTTTTTCATAATATTGCTGCGGAGAGCATTATTTTTGTCTGTCTGATTTTGTCGGGATACAAGGAACTGTAGTACAGGTATACCATTTTTGCTCTGCGTGTTCTTTTTTTTTTGTCGCGATTATGATAATTAAAAAACGCTTTGATGTTGAAAGATATAGGGAAACGCTGCTGAGATTCGAGTTTGACACACTTTCGGACGGCTTCAAGGCTAAATCGAGAAATTAAAAATAAAACTTCTTTTATATACTATTTCATTCTTGTAGAAGTTATGCTCGAAATTCCAGCGTTGAGCAACGCGTTCCAAATCGAGATACTACAATATATAATTTTGTAATTCTTGCGTGTGAGACTGTGTGTATACAACACAGCTGTTTTACGTTACTTTAATCGCTAGTTATGGTGAGTATTATTATAAAAGCATAGCAATTAATGTATAAGGCGAATATCAATTTTGTTCTAAACTGTTTTAATAGCAGTGGTAGAGAGACGTCTGTAATGAGCTGATAATTTATCATTCATATAGAATAGTAATGAGCAACTATTAACGAAGTGTAAACAATAGTTTTACGATTTTGAAACGTTGCCAGAACCATTTTTCACGAGCTCATTTGTTAAGCAAATATTATTCAGGAGATGGAGCACGACGTTAGGTAGAAGCTTTTACATTAATTTCAGCTGCCATCAGTGACAGGATAATCCCAAATTTAGCTTTTTTTTGCGAATGAGAGGATTTCTTGCATACTCTTTAATGAGTGAGAAATGAGTGATTCATTGTTATACATATATGTTTTTGCTCAAAATCCCGAGTTTTAATCTTTTTAAATCGTAGATGTATAACTGATGAATTATCTCAGTTTATATTTTATTAAAAAGCAGGACACGAAACGTCACTCATGCTAAGTGATAAGTTGATAGATGTAAATCACCTTTATGCTCTTTTTAAAAAACAATAACTTTATAAAAGCATTAAAATAGAAAATACTTTTTTTTAACAATTCATAAAGATCTTTAACCGCGATTGCACATAGTAAACAGACACCACCGAAACCTACCCTGCGACAACGATACACCCATTTCATAAATAAAAAAAAATTCTTCATCGTCAAATCCTGGCTGTTTACATTATCACCTGAAAATTGATCCAATTCATCCGAAAGCTATTCAAAACATTATTTCCCTGGTAAAAACATGAAAATACACTAAAGCTCCGCATCGGTAGCACAACAAACAAACTTTCCTCACTACTATGCAAAAATCCAAGACACTTTGTCGTCGCGTGCCAAATCTCGCTTTCGCGCACGTCCACGTCGTTCGGCAAGTCGTTCGAGCCATTAAAACTCGCAGCTGAGAGAGCATAATAGCAGGGAAAGGAAGGAGGCGCGCGCGCAAATTCGATAAGGCTATCCGCATCCTATCCGCGCGACGCACGTGGAGTCTCGAGCGTGCTTGCTCATGCTTCTCTTAATGCGTCAGCCTCTTGTAGGTTAATTTCGATTTTTTAGGCCTCCCAAAGAGCTTTGCTTTCGGTGCTCGTGAGTTCGCTGTCTATCGTGATGTCGTACTTAGTTATAGAGATTTGAAAAATAATATTTCTTTTTTACATTATTGATGAAACGCTGTCTAGAAGAATCGCAATCAATCATTTCAATAAAAACAGCCGAAATTGTTTGTTAACGCATTCCTTATCGATTGCTGCGAAATTAAAATACGGGCTGCAGATGCTTTTCTGAATATATCCGCGCAGCCGTGTGTCGTTTTAAAAAAAGAGTACGGGTCAAGGTCTCTCTGCGCAATAAAATGAATTATTTGGCACAACGATGTTTTCCTTTAACCGCGTACATCAAGAGCTTCCTCGACTCTTTTATATCCAGCAACGTTACGAAACTCGTCGGAGACCTAAAGTTCTCTCTGGAAAATCCGCAGCATATATTATACAAGTCATTCCTCAGCACCTCAACAAACAGGACACAAGTCTCACACAGTATACACTGCACAACATCCTCACCACCACTTTGCGACGAAATCATGAAAAGAAAAGCAACAATCACATGCTCATTTACCAGCCACTTTTGTGCTATCACTTTGCTTGTGTCTTGAAAAACATCGAGAGGTCGATCGATCCCGCAACCGACCGTCCACGAGTGTACTTGTGTATACTAACAACACAGCTGAAGAAACAGCCGAATTCAAGAGAGACAGAGACAATGTATAGTGAGACAGAGATAGAAAGAGAGAGAGAGAGAGATGAAAATTCGGAAAGAAGCGCGAAATAGAAGTTCGGGCGCCGGCTGACAGCCCGAGTCGCGTGGACGCCGCTTGTAAACTGTTACGGCGAGGCTGCTACGCGCGTCTGCTGGGTGATAGCGCGCAGCGCGGCTCGACTCCTATTGGCTCGTCGAGTTCGCGCTCTCTCTCTCTCTTTCTAAGCGCGGGCGTGCGCCGCAACGACTTGCTACTGCTCCTGCTCCTGATTCTAGCTTCTGTGTAGCGGCTGCTCTGTGACGTTATTTTCTAAAGCGGACAAGCTCCTGGTTCATTTATTAATTTATTCTTTTTTTTGAAAATTTTTTTTCGCGATGCAGGTGTCGTAGTAGAGATGATTCAAAATAGGTAGTTTGAAATATTAATCAAGTTTTCACTTCGTGTGCTCTGCGAATCAGGACGGAAAGTAAAATTCAAAGTTTTTTAAAAGAAGGTTCATTTGAATATCAGAGCTATTTGCGAGAATTCATTTCCGGCAGTCCGAATATAACTTTGCTAAGGAATAACAAGCTTTATATTTGGAAATATTGAATAAGTGCAAACTCCGGCCAGCGTAACTGCGAACTTATTACACGAATAACAAATCAGACGTGTCGGCAGTGAATCAACTGAGAACTATATTAGCGAATGAAAATATTGCAGCTGAATTATTGTCTGATGCATCTCGACTGTTTCTACTTGAAACAATAAGTCGCACGAACGCCTATACTGTTCCGCTCTACTTCAGCGAATCAACCGCGAATTCTCTGTTTATATTATATATTTATATTAAAAAGAAAAAGGCAACGAATTTTCATAAAACTCCATTATTTTCCTCGAAGAACCGCAAAAGACTCATCAAAGCCCGCCAATTTTCCTCTGAATAACCGTGAAGCGCGGCAAATCGAATCAAGCCATCATCTCTGCATCTTTTTTACGCGGTTGCAAATTAAATTTCCCGAGCTTCGCCTCTCGAGCGAACTATCCTACACAAGCTCCAGCCGATAAAGTTTCGATCACGAATGACATGATGAGCTTATTCCGGGAGTAGTTGCGATCCGCTAGTTTGGGTTTGTACTTTATGATTCTTTCATTAAGATAAATCGATATAGTCGGACACCGGCGACTATAACGATCGGACGCAAAAGACGAGAAGCTCGCACGCGGCCCGCAGCCAATAAAGCGGAAAGCGAAGATTGATTGCGAGCCATCGCTTAGGTATATAGTATACGTGTACGAAACTGGGGCAGCGATGTGCCGGGGGTACACAGATTCGACTTGATCTACGGCGAAATGCCGATGCGCCATATGCATTTCTCCGACGGTTGGAGGGAGGGCGTATAAAGCTCGCATTGTTGGCTGGCTTCTTTGGAGTGTGTTTTTAGGGGATTATCGGAATATTGCGCTCGTGATGGATTGGCTCTGTGAGTGTGTGTGTCTGTGTTGTCTGTGGATCGATATTTTTTTCGTGCTGAGGTATCTGCGAAATTGAAAATTTCAGTGTCTTTCAAACGGCGAAGCATCCTTTGGCTGTATTAATTAGTTAATTAAAATTCGTTGAAATTCTTTTGAATCATTGGAATTATTTAGAATTTCTTTGTTGTTTTAATTAAAATGGAATATTCTTTTTTATCGATGCATTCCGCAGCTATTTACGTAGCCGTGGATATTAATTTTTGTTCTAATAATTAAAAAGGAATTTTTATCGATTGTAATCATAAAATACTGCGTATAAGTCGTGCTTGTACAAAAACACTCGATCGTTTTTAAACTTTTTATGTCTGCCGCTATATTAATTGACTAATTTGGTGGCGAATACTATGGTTAGGGTCAAAACAAGATAGCACATAAATCATACTACAGCGACAATCGCCGACTTTTTGATTTAACGCAATAAACATTTTTCGACTATGACTTCAGAAAAGGTCTATAAATAGATTTGTTTGCACGAATCGAATTGTCGAAAAAATTGTCCGAAGCTGTCCGAAAGTTTGTTTACCGAATTCCGAGGCTTCAATACCAAAGCACTGTCCGACGACTCACAAGCGAAGTCCTAAAAACAAAAAATCTGTTAAATATTCCGACAGTCAAACAGTTCCGCGATATTCATTATTCATCGAATGCGTTGGCGATGAAAAAAAAAATAAAAAACTAAAACCGAATAAAAATGAACGAACGGACGATGCGTGCGTGGCAGAAAAAGTCAGGCTCTCGTCTCTCCTCCCCTCGACCAATAGTCCGAAACTCTCTTTTCGTAATTCGTCCGCGTTCCTTCATTTGGAGCATATTCAGAGAGAGAGAGTCTGACGAATCTCCGCCGATCCGACCTCGAGGTTGCGCAACGCCTGTCCCATAATAATTGACCCTCTCTCGGACGCTCGGAATATTTTCGTTTGTACATCACGCTCAGGCTTTGCTCAATATCTCGCCACGGGGTTGAACAAACTTTCAGATCGCGCACAATGCGAAATCACACTCTTACTCGACGCGAATTCGATCAGCCGAGTTCGTCGAAAGAGAAATTTCCTCGACCTTTGTGCGCTACGTGTTCTGGGATTTGACGGAGGAAATTTTTTTCAGTCCTTCCCTCACGCTCCCATTCATCCGTCTATCTTGTCTTGATCGAGAAAGAGAGCTTCCTAATTGCGCGCAAAGTCGCATTGCGTCATGAATTCCCCAAGTCTGAGACGAGCTCGTTGTGCTCACAAGAGCCGGCACTGTGTCTATATACCGCCCAAATTAATTGATGCTCGACATGAGTCATTTACTCGACAGACTGCAGAGTCGGATACCTACAGGAGGCCGATCGAGCGCGGAATGCGCGTTTGGTCAGTGTCGGCTTACAAGTACTTCGAGATTTTGCAGAATTTTATTATCATAGGTGTAATAATACAATTTTTATTTTACAAACTAGTGAGGTGATTAACGCACGAGATGTATACAAAATAAGAGACGTCGATAAATCAGGAAAACCGCGTCCACATAAATCAGCTGGCGAATACAAAGCAACGAATTCCGTCACTCGTATACGCACAAAACGACGAGTTGAATCGCGCGAATATGGACGATCGATGATTCTCGAGGATTTCGAACAACGTCGACGGGGTTTTCGGGTCAAGGACGTGTGCGTCGTGCTCCCCTCCTTTGTCGCGATTTTGGTTATTGGCGCGATTTTTTTCAATCTATCCGGACAGCCAGTGGAATGCGGACGACATTTTTATAGCGACGGTGATGAGTATGGAGATGCGCGTTAGACGGTGGCATTCTAAAGTGGCTTGTTTTTATTCAACGAACTTTCGCAGTTTTTAAAGGAGATTTTTAAGAAATCCGCGGAGCTAGAAGTTTGTAAGCGAGCGAGGGGTCTTTGAAAGGCTCTGAATTATGTATCAAAGTTTCATTTAAACGCCATCATGACAGTCTTCCTCGGCGTTTGCTATAAACATCTGCGGCCCCTCGAGGCTATGCGTATAGCGTTACGTACTTGGCTCTAGAGAGAGCGACCATAGTTTTGAATAATTTCGCTAGAGTTAACGTTTTAATTAGTGTAAATATGATCGCTTTCGTTTGTTTTATAATTATAAAGTTATATTGCGATTCGTTTACTCAGTGTAATATATAGTTTGTTCTACTAATTCATTGCGAAGTACACCTACAATACTGTTGGATGAACTTTATCACATATGTAATGAACAAGAGATGAATACTCTTTCTCAGAGTTAACTAATTTCCAACTAAGTATATGAAAACCAGGAAAATGTTCATTCGATTTCACATAGATCAAAGATACGATCCGTATTGCTTAGCTTGTATAAAGACACATTCAAATATCGAATCAAAGTAACGAAACAAAAGCTCTCCATGGAGCGAGCAACAAAACGTATAATATCCGCAGCTGAGAACAGGAAAATCAGCAGGTTCTTCACAAAACGCAAGCGCGCTTAAGCTCTATCCGCACAATGCGCCCGCCGTTCCAAGAAAGCTCTGCATTGTTCGACTATTCATAAGGAGGGCAACGAAGCAGGGAAAAACGATGAGGGTAGGGAAGAAGAGTAATTGAGATGCGCGGCGGCGAAGCTTGCCTCAAATTGCATTAAGACATTGTTTCTTCCCACGCTCCCAAGGGAGAGGGAGGCCTCCCTAGAACCGGCAAGTCGGGTCAAATTAATTATTCGACGACGTCATTATCACTGCCATTATATAAGGATATTCGCATCGCGATACACACAATAGGCGTATCTGTTGGACTGGTCGTTTTTTCGTACGGCTTCTATATATACTACTCACTCCTTCTCGTTTTCTCGGCTCGCGGAGCTCAATTAATCGCTAATTGATCGGAGAGTAGCGATCGTTCTCTCTCTCTCTCTCTCTCTGCTCGGCGAAGCGAGCAAAAGCTCTTTGTAATCTTGAGAGTAGCCGCTTGGCTGTATTTGCATAGGATGAGTTTTTTTGTTTTGTTTTCTCGAGTTGGTCAATCTGATTGCGATGCGAAATTGACGGGCAAGGAGAGAAGCGCCCGCAGGTAATGGCTGCTTAATTAGTGGGATAAATGATCGTAATGAGGATAGATTTTGTACTGTTGAACCGTTTAATGATTTTTTGGGATACGGTATAATGGAAAATGAAAGGAGTCGACCTTGTTAGAAGAAACAACGACTGGAGTATAGACTAGGTTATAAAAATAATGCCAAGTACTCTGAAATAGCCGATATTTCGAGTGTAAAATTGCAGCAATCTTCCAGGACGTACGTTTCGGACAATAAAACGCTTAGGCGATCGAGGTGCGCACAATTTACAATGGCGCGATGCTCACTGTGCAGAAAAATAAGAAGTTATCTGGCACGAAGAAAGAGCAAAGTAAAAAAGGCCAGCTTTTATCTTCTCCTTCAGCTTCGAGACGATTAATTACCAAGTTTCACGTCGATTGTCGTCATTATCAGAATTCGCTGTAATTGCGTTGCGATCGATAAATCAACGATTAACAACAACCTTCTACGTCTACACTTTCATTCGCGCAGTTTTATTTAAATCTCAAAACCAGAGCACGCTTTTCCGCATTTTTAAAAGCAAAAAATCCTGAAAACAAGGAAAACACAACTTCTTACACACTTCATAGCTTTGAAGCAATAACGGAAAAAAACCACGAGCGTCACATCCCACCCCGGCCATAAAACAGGGGACGCGCAGAAAATATCCCTCGCGCTACCGTATCGCATCTCCGCACACGGCCGAGATGAAAAACGCCCGAGCGCCTCTGATATTTTCCAACGCACCGCTACTGCGTGTCTATACATCCCCGAGCCCGCCATAAATCAGCGCGACTCGCTAGGGAACAATTTCGCTTCACGGATCAGCGGTGAACGTTTCGGCTGCTGGCCGAGTGATGTGGTGCTAATTACCATGAGGGACTAGAACGGATATGCAGCAGTGTTTTCTTTTTACATCATTCTGAATTAGGGTTAGATGAATAAATAAACAATCTGAAGCACAAACTATTAGCTTCGCCGAGCAAAAACCGGCCAGCAGAAGATAAATCACAGCTTATACTCTCCTATTTTCTGATAAAATCGCGACAAACCTGGAATATCTCTTCATCTCGTAATAACTTACTCCGTTCAATACTACTATGGTTAAAGCCAAAGTACAGTCATGCAGCGCGTGTCCGCTTCTAATGAAGTTCCTCATCGGCTGCTGCTAATCGATTTTCCATGTAGCAACGTTGCACTATGACCTACACCCAGTTCTCCGCCGTATGTGTATTATATATGATAAATCATACGGGAACTAGCGGCGTATCTCCGAGAAAAGCGCAACTGGAGAAGAGCTTTCACTCGTTTGTTTCGCGCTCAAGTTTAAATTAGTTGGAGCGCGTGCAGTCGATAATTAAAGTCGACGATCGACGGCGGCGCATTATGTCTGCCGCCCCCGTCATCCCTCGGTTGCTTTCTCTGTGGCTTGTGTATGAATCATTTCTCGTGGAGCATATCAGGCTACTGGATGTAGGGAAAATGGCACAAACTTTCTTCGGCCGTTAGAGCGCGCCTCGCAATTAATTATTCTTACGGCATTTTTGCGCGTAATTACGCTACCGAATGATCGATAAGCCTGTAACGCGATTTGCTACTACTGCTCACCGAGTCAATCATCGATGTATTATATTAGTATAATGAATTTAACGTTATCCGCTCTCATTTCAGTACTTACAGCCCTTCGAAACTGTAACTCGGCCGAAAGTTCCAAACTCACGTACGTATACGCCGAACAAAGAATGTTCACTACACGAGTTCACTCAACTTAATAAATCAGCGATCGATGATAATCGCGCTCTGCGATTCAGCTCGGATAAAAGCTCGTCGCTGCGGACATTAGTCAGCGACACGCGTTCTTTGTCTCCGCTGTGAACACATCACACACGTGTTATACACATCATCATCGCCGTGGGAAAACCATCATCGCTCTTTTTTAGAGCGCGCTTCACGTTTTTATACATAAAGGATGATAATCGCGCGTAAAACGCCAGCCGCGCCCACTGTATAGACACGTGTCCGGCAACCCATTGGTGAGTTAAATGGAAAACAAAGTGCAAATTGCACCGAGATGGCAATCAGGGATATTGATGAATAATGGAGTGCAGCGTTGTTTTGCAATCAATTGAAATAGCTTCATTTGATTGAAGTTTCGTGGGCTGCTTATTTACTTCAGTGTCATGGCACGCGCTGATTGTAATATTACAATTTGGATAAACGTTAGAAAAAATAAACAATAAAATAGAGGAACGAAAGTTGTCAAACATGTCTAGC
Organism: Cecidostiba fungosa; assembly: GCA_900474305.1. Classification (NCBI taxonomy): domain Eukaryota; kingdom Metazoa; phylum Arthropoda; class Insecta; order Hymenoptera; family Pteromalidae; genus Cecidostiba; species Cecidostiba fungosa. Next base: position 111,425 of record UCOJ01000198.1, on the reverse strand, counting down.
CGTACTCGGATATAATCTACTTACGGCATAAACATGTTGTCTCAGCCGTAACAATTCATTAATAACGCACTGTGTCTCCCCCAGGAAGTGTAACACACGCGTACTGGAAATAAACATATTTCCATCATATAAAGCAAAACTGATTCGAAAGTAGGCGAGAGCTAATACAACATTGCCATTCAAGCTCGGCGACAATGGCGAAACTCTCGTACTTTATACTTCCTACACGGTGTTCGCCTCTCGTGAGTGTCCCTTATCCTGTCCCGGGTAGTTTCTATTCCTCACACGTGATCGTCGTCGAAATAGGTGAGCGCAAAGTTTCTAGCCGTCCCTCGCGCTGTGGGGAAGGGACATGTTTAATTCCGCCCGGACGACTTGACACGTGCGAACGTATAAACTCTTGGAATTGCGTCGCACGTGGGGGTGGAAGGCTCTTGAATCCTGATCGATATATACGTTGGGCTATACGTGTTTCATTATTGATACACACGTATTTGGTGAATGATGCGTATTATATATAGATATTACGTATTAAAGAAAAAATAACAGATAAAACTCACCTGATAGTTGTCGCTCGGACTGCGAACGGGGCTGCTGTCGGCTCTGAAACAGAATTCACGTGGGTTGATCAAAAGAGCGAATTATTTGCTGTAGTAAATTTGCGTGTTTGCAAGTAATTTTCGTGCAAGAGCAAATATTTTAGCCGACAAAGTTGTAGTAAATACTTCAAAGTGACGAAATCAACGCTTTAAATAACCGTCCACTATAACGATACAAGTAATTAAATTTGCATAAACCATTGGAAAATTATTGCAATCATATTGGCCTCTGTTATAATTGATTGTTATGTAATAAAACTAATGAAATTGCAATCGCTGCGAGTTTACGACGAGAGCAAATGATTAAATCACATGTATCTGAAAATCGAAGCTACAATCGGTACGAAAATCGGCGCGGATGAAATCGCGCATCACCCGCAGCGGATTTATCCTCGTGCGCGAGCAGCGCAAATAGGCTCGTATCTTTGCTCTCTCTCTCTCCCGCCCATGCGAGAGAAGACGACAGCAGACGGGCAATGAGTCAACGACGACTACGTCGTCGATCGCTGAATAAACGGGCTCGCGATATATAGAGCGATATTATTTTAAAGCGCTTATCTAAATAGCCGGTCAACGACTGATTTATCACGCAGAAAGAGAGAAGAGCTAGACCGAAAATATTCGAGCTCTATCGCGCTTCGGATTGAAAATAACGACTCGCACTTGACCATCTGTACTTATTTGGCAGCTAGATCCCCTACTTGTCTCGAAGCGCGGAGGCTTGGCTAGGCCTACGGCATTAGATAAGTTCGACAAAGTGGGTTGGAAAAAATTTCGTGATTGGAGAGTGTCTTTTTTTTTGCTGGGTTTACAGTTAGACGATGCTGAGAGTTTGATTTACGCTCGGAGAGTTGAATTGCTCTGCTAACGTTTATGAATCGTTATCGTGAACAAATGGATGTTCGGTAATTGTGCCAATTCGATTGTCGTACTCTATACTAACTAATTCTTCATTCAGATTTTTGTTTACTCATCTCGTCGTTCCTCTGTTTGCACAAGCATATACCCGTGCTGTTTTTTTTTCTTGCAAATGGTTATTATCGAAAACGCAAACAGCTTCATCAAGTTAAAGAAAGCCCTGCTCACGTAATAAAAATCAAACGCCCTTTATGACAGAATCAATCTCCAGACATCAGCCACCTACGATCGATTCCCGAAAAAGAAGGAAAAAAAATCCTTGAACCTCATCCGCACAATAAAAACCACAATCACGTTAGCCCCTTATAATCTCTTTCTCTTCTCCGTAGCTTTCCCCGTCTTCGATTTTTCCCCCATCGTCGGCGTCATCGCTCGTTTACGACAACGTCGTCCGGCCAGTCGTCACCGCGTAGGTGGGCATCCTGCGCGCGCGCAACTAGAATTGGCTTTTCTTTTACGTTCACGTTCCCCATCATCGCGTCATACCTGTACCTTGCGATATCGCTTTCTATTTCGAGAACAAGTGCAACGTCACCGCGAGTCCCTTACGATTTGAAAGTGACGCGAGCGGATTCTCTTAGTGCGATATATGGAACTATTTTTGGGATGGATAACTTATGAGCAGTGTGAATTTCATGAATCTGGCTTGTTTGAAGAGCCGAAATTTGGGATATTTTTGAAACGATTGATGTTGCTTTTTTTCGGCCTCTTTTTGTGGAGAGCGCTTACGTCAACGGCTACTTATTAAGCGGCGATTATTTTAAAAATACACACCGGTGAATTTTCTTTTTTAGATACGTTATTTATAAACCTTAGATCGTCTTAAAAATATAACGTTTAAACGATGTATACGAAAACTGTTTATCGATCTCTAGAAAAAAACTTTGCTAAAAGTCACATATTTATAAACGAGCGCATGCGTATATGCATAAAATCGTTAAATATTTAAACCCAATAACAATATATCGAGCAAAAGAGACCGTAAATAAAATCGATCTAATAAAGAGCACTACAGAAACCCCTGAAAGCCTTGCTCGGCGTAACTCAGAAACCCATCGCACAAGCTCACCTCCATAACCAATATCCAAGAGCAACAGCAGTGGCAGCAACAACCTGCACCTGAGCCGTATTTTCCATCACTTCGAGAGAGGGTCGGCGTGGCCCGTCATCCGATTAATCGGCGACACGGTGGGCACACGCGCGAGCGCCTCGCTTTGAGCTTGTCGCAGCAGTCCCACTCATGCGAGAGAGAAAATGTGTGTGCATCGACGGGCAGCACACCCCTCGGCCATTGATAATTTTACTCCAGGAGAGTCTTGTTACCGAGAGTGGAGAAAAAAAGTGAACGACGATGATTACGGTTTTAGAGGTAGTACACGCGGCAAGTAGTTACATGCGAGATTGGTCAGACGTATCGGGATCGTATCGTTGTATGCATTTGAGTTGTTTTGCCGTTCGATTATTTATACTTAATGCGCCAATTACCGAACGGTGTCCAACGTGATATCAATTTATTGCGATGCCAAAGCGGAATCAATTTAAAGCGCACGGCGATATTGATGACACAGTTATATAGTCCGATCTCGTGAGCGAACTCAAGAGGCAGCAGCGTGTAATGGACCATTACACGAATCTATAATTCGCTGAAATTGCTTCTACATTTCATTCGTAATAAGCCTAGTGAAAAGCTCGCATTACACACAAGGAGCCTTGTAAAAGTCCTCGGTTACATATATATTATATTCGTCGTATGAATAAATTTGATCGCAAGATCTCGAGGGCACAGCATAAAGTTTATTTAGCCCACGACATACGCGCGCGGCTGTAATCGAATAGCAAGGACGAGTTGCGGAAGCTTTCACGCGCTGACGATTAATCCTGACTAAATGAAACGCGTTCAAGTATCTATAAAAGATTGAAATACAATAAATAAGGAATGATTGGCTAGAAAAAATGCATCGTTCGCTTGCAATATATATTGAGTTGCTCGCGATTTGAATATCGATATGCATTGCGTTTGATATATAGATTACTCTCGATTCCAATGGGCTTTGCGCACTCTGTAACAGGTTGAGAGAAATATAAATCGAAGAGCCAATCGAAATAATTTTTTTTCAAGCAGCTTATCGAATTCCATTTTCCTAACCGGGTAAAAATTTAATTGAGATTTCGTGGAAAACCACCGCTATTTTCTCTCGACGAGACTCGCACAAAAAGCAAGCAATGGAAAGTTGTAAAAGTACAAAGAAGCAAAGCAAGAATCGCCACATAAACGAAAGAGGATCATTCGGTCAGCGCGCTAAACTCTCTCGAACAAGTGCGAGTAAGAAAGGGAAATAAAGCACAAAGAAGAAGAAGAAGAAAAAGTCACGAATCGGAAGCTCAACGCTATAGAGCTTACGCGTGCTTTCACTATGGACCGATCCAGTAACCTTGAGTTCTACCTCGGATATGTAGAGAGGGACAACAGCGACGCGTCCGTGAATAGAGCTGGGTCGAGGCTTGTAGCCCCAGGCCCTTCGGCAGCGGTTGTTACGCGTGTACAGATATACGACGCGCATAGTTACAACGCATTGCGTAACAATAACAGGAATTCCCGAGGAGCTTCGAGCGCCTGTTGTGAACTGCATCGGTCGACCGCGAAGCTGTTGCTTGTTGCGTCGAGGTAATTAGTGGGTGTGTGCGTATAGGTACGCGGTTTACTCGATCTCGGAGAGCATCGATGGACATAGTTGCTGTTAGTTTCTCTCTCGCTGATGATAGCTTAGTATTTCGCTTCGAAACGCCTTTTTCAAACAGAATAGGTGGTAAACTTTTTTAAAAATACTCTAAATAATTCAATTATTTCAACTATTCTTCAAAAAATAATATTTGTTCATGAAAACCTGAACTGAATATTCATCTGTTGCAGACTAACACGAGGATAAAGGTTGTTGCGCGCATATTGCGCGCTCAATAAACCGACGCGTATACAGGAAAGGGTTTCGATGTATCTGACAATAAAACACGCTGTGTGAATGACTATCGATCGGTGGACAGCGATATTTTGTTGGCAGGCGCACAGCCGTTTTGCTTTTATTATACACAGCCTTGGCTAAATTTAGATCGAGCTACGGAGTATGAAAGAATTTTATAATTAGAGCAGTTTTCCGATATTTGCACCGTGTAAAGGCAGAGTTTGCTCTTAAACAAAAAAAGCCGCCTAGCAAGTGACTTTTACATGAAAAAAAGAGGAAAGAGAAATCTGAAGCGCGATGAGCGACGATTCGTATTGTTCTTTTGAAATTAATAATAGAACAAGTGTCAAGCTTACGTCGGAGATTTATACTATGTTGTCAATTCACGAGAAAAGCATTGCCGTAGTAACAGTAGATTCAGGCAGTTACAGCATGAGTGGCCATAATTTTCTTGTATTTACTACCATAAGAATATAGACAATATAAAATGGGTTATCTGGCTACTCACCGGCTCTTCGGTGACGTTCTTCTCAGGGCTGCTACCGTTGTTATCCAGAAGTGGCGCACTGCTGCTTTTACCCGCCAATTCGATTGTCACGGGTTCGGTCGTTTTAAGTTGCAAGCTCGCTGTTGAGGGCGAGGAGAGCGCGCGAGGCAAGGAGGTGTCTACGAGCTCTCCTGAACTCACTGAGCTACTCGCAGTCGTCGATAGGCCTGTGATGCATACAAAAAGTAACTTGTATTATTTTAATTTTTTATACTATTTTACAACGTATTTTTAAAAAATATGAAACGAGTTTGCGATACAGTTTTCCTTAAAAAATCAAATCAAACATGCAGAAAATTCCAATAACGCTTAACATTCCAAGCCCACTCCAAAGAAGCAACCTTCAAAATTCCAATATTGCTCTCGCACGCATACTATCCATAACGACGTCATTCCGCGCGCCTCGATATACCCCTGAGTACACTACCGAGAATCATTGGAATATTCGACCCTCAAAAAAGGAAAGCCCAAGTGAACCAACATAACGAGCAAATCAAACTGACCAAGCGGTAGATTATTCGGCCTGGCTGGTTTTCCGATTCTCGGCAGCGAGTCGTCGAGTCCGCTGCTGCTGTCCACTGCCTCCTGGGAATAGTCCCGCTCCTCGTCCGCCGGTGACCTCGTCTGCGTGTGGACACTTTCGCGTTTCACCCACACACTCGCTTCGTCCTCGTGATGCTGATCGCGAGACGAGTTCAATTTCGAGGGACGACGGCGTATCCTCTCCCACGTCTCCTTGCGGTGACACTTGTTCGTGGCTGGCAAGATCGTGCCGGTCGACGAGGATGTCGGAGCTGGGGGAATGATTTTTATTTTAAAATTACAAGAGACCGACTCGAGCGAAGAATAAGACTAATTTTAGCATTAGGTGTAGCGGAGCGCGGCAATTTCGATCTCGTCGGTCCATTTATTCCTTAGCGATTGTTTCTGTCTGATTGAGCGTGTTTATATGTGCAACTTTATGACTATATAGTTTTAATGGAATTTATCGATTTTATATAGGTCAAACGCGAGGAGAAAGAGATACTTTTACACAGACGACAGAGACGCCCGCGTGCGCGCGCTCGCCTACTCGATTCCATTGAAATTAATATTAACTCGCTGTATACGCTCGCGCAGTTTTACGTCGCCTGCCCTTTATATACATCGAATATTAACTATTGGATTTAAATTCATTTGAAAAGCAAGCAATGCTAAATCATACGATATCAATCCTTAAAAGAGCGTCTGTGAAAAAATACAATTTCTGATTTATCAAAAAATATCTCGAATATGATTTATTCATCACTCACGTTTAACCAGGCGTCTGTCAGTACTCCTGGGTGGACTAGCAGTTCCGATTCCACTCTCGAGAGGGGAAGCTCGGTCGGTTGTGTCTGGCGAGAGGCTTCCAGAGGATATCTCGTCCATGCTCTGCAGCAGGTCCTGCGACGATGACGAGGACCTGTTGTCGTCGTCGACGGTGTTCTGCGGTGAGGCTGGATTCAGGATAGTTTCATCTTGCAAGGATCCGGCGTCTGCATGCAGATCTGCAAACGTCGTGAAACGTGATTTATCGGATTGGACGTAATTTAAATTCAAATGCCTCAGGATTCCGGGGCGGCGATGACTTACCGTGATGAGGAGATTCGCAATCGCTGACCCATGTGAAGCTCGAGCTACGAGAAATGGCCGGAGACGTTTGGGTTGCCATATCCGAGCAGGCGAGACCTTCCATTGGAGGACTGTTGGGACACCAGGAGCCACCGCTTTTCGTTAGACGAGAGAGTATGGATTGCAGGGAGATTGGTAGCTGAAATTTCGTGACGATAATGATTTAGTAAAAAAGCTCTATTTCAACGATGAAAGTTACGAATATGAAAATGACTTTGCGATTTCAGCAGTATGCTCGTTAAATTTAAATTTAAAATCATCTCTCAATAAGCCCGCGAGAGCAAAGACAGCAGAACCCGGAAAAGAGTATATCATATTATGACAGAGCCCGAAAATACGCTCTACGCTCTCCCTCTATATCAACTGAATAAACATCGCATCTCTGGCGCGTGCGGCTAACTAAACATCAAGCATATGCCCGAATCCGATTGAAATTCCAATATACAATCTCCATAGAAACTCACCGAAGCTGATCTGGAATTCTGCTCGTCGACCACCGTCTTGACCTCCCCGTTGTTCTTCGTCACCAGTAGCTCCTCGTCGACTTCGCTTCGTTCGACTTCCGGAAAGTCGCAGCTGACTGCCACGTCGTTAGCATTCGACTTGGAGACTTGGAACCTTCGAAGCTCCACAGGACTGATCTGTGTGACATCTTTCTCAGACTCGGAGAGTCGCTTCGCCGTGGCGTCGGAACGAAGGGTTAGAGGTGACACCGCTCGCTTTTTCCTGCACGTGTCCGCGTCCTTCGACGTACCAGTTTTCACGAGATCCTGGTCGGGCAGGGATGACACTCTGACCAGGATAGCCTCGGCCGAACTGTCCCTGTAGACCGGCGCATGCTTGTGTCTCCGGAGGAGTCTCGAGAACGGCGTGCGCTTGACCTCGGTCGGTGTGCTCGGCGCCGACCTTGGCATGTTGTTCTCCAACGACTTGGATCTGCCGATGACCTCGTACAGGTGCGGGTCGTGGATCTCCTCGTAGTCCGGTTCCGCTTCACTGGGTTTCAGTTTCCGGATCTTTCCGTAGTTACTCGTCTTCTTTTGACACTGACTGCTCACCAAGCCGTTACCTGGTAGACTCGATTTTCGCTGAAACGGCTGGGGCGGCAGTTGAGACCTAGGGTCGTCCAGGTTGTTGTTCCTCGACCTGGCGAAGGCTTTCAGCATGCGATGCGACCTGGGCATCGGATCCGTCGAGGGTTTTTTCAGCGGCAGGCCTGCATTGTGGTGTAAACTCTTTGGTGAACTGCTGGCAGGACTAGAACTATTGCGAAGCTCGGCGACCGACCTGGAGACCTGCATCAGACAGTTGCTCGGCTCGTCGTAATCCGAGGTGGCGTTGGGACTCGCGCCGTTGCAGCTCGTCGGGTATTCGAGGTTCTCCGGGAGGCTGCCGCTGATCCTGCGCTGTCGGCGCCGAATCTGATCGCGCGGCTCGTCGTAGTCCGCGCTGAGCATGTGCTGGTGTCGGCTCTTCATTTCGTCGAACGTTCTCTTCTCATCTTTGGTGACGGTGTCCTCCTCGGTGCCGCTATCGCTGTTAGGTATGCCCAGGTCGGTGAGCAGGTCGCGGTAGTCGTTACTCTGCGACCTGCTCTTCGTCAACTCGCTGATCTCGTTGGCAATGATGTTGTTGAACTCTGCGAGGATGTTATCCGACCAGTCGTTTGCTCGTCTCAGCTCGAACTGCCTCCGCCTTCTGATGCTGTTGGACCTGCTGCTTGTATCCTTGACAGCACTGCTACTAATGTAGTCGTTATCGTTGTTGTTGTTACTGTTATTCTTCTTCTTCTCCGGCGGGTCGTCTCGTCTCGGCGGAGCAGACTCTATGATTGCGCCGATCTCCTCCTGCGAATAACAGAAGAGCCGATTAGACGCGCAGAAGCTTTTCGGCGCTGTGGTAATTAATAATAAGTCGGGAGGAGGAGTCGCAAGTCCGCTGGAGTGGGAAGGTCATGTATATTTATAGAGCTATACTGCCGCCACCGCAGGCGGTGGTTGGAGAAGCTGAGCATAATGAAGCGATTATGCGCGGGACGGGAGGAAATTTGATGGGTTCGCGTGATGGGATACGACTACTTGGGAGGACGGGAGATTATTGCGCGCGGCTATTAGATTGGGGCTTTTGGCGATTGCTCGGAAACTAGGGGCTTCTTTTTGTTTTCGTTGTTTAGGCTGGAGGTCGATCTTAATTTCGCTGACTATGCTATACTTCTCGGGTCGTGGGGATTTTGACAAGTTTATTAAAATCTAATTGAAAATTCCTTTTTTAAATGCTGATGCACGAATTAGAAATATAATATCGCTCATGAAAGGGCTGAAAGAGAAACTCAAAACAAAATAACTTTGATACCGTCCTCCTCCAGCCTCTCAAAAAAAAATTCAATATGAACAAGCGGAGCTCGCCTATTTTAATATACAGCCTCTCTCAAAGAAGCAACGCGATTAAATTTGTTTCTCTCTCCTGTGTGTACACAGGCAATGAGTGTACTCAAGACCGCAATAATACAGCCAGTAGTCAATCTGCTCCAAAACACAATTAACACAATCGAATCTCAAGACGGCACACAAAGAGCATCCGGACATGCAAAGCAAGCAAACGCCGTGATTGCTCTGGAGCGAGTGTATACGGGATCATCGCGCGCCGTATGAGCCGTGTGCTCGATCGATTTGGCATTCACTGAGCGCATATACAACAGACGATTCAATTCGAGAAGCCGTCGGCCATCAATTTTGCCATTAGCCCGGCGGATGTTCTGCAGCTCTCGGAATCGATGCGGATTTGAATTTCGACCCCGGATAATGAAGTGGTGAAAGCGAGTGTTTGTATACACCATATTTTTCATTAAAAAACAAAATAAAAATAAGTCAAAGATAAATATCTAATTAGCTCTCATCCAAACAAACCTCGCGAGCAGCTGTAGTTCAGCTATACTCGCATCCTCGGGCGATCATTAGCAGCGCCAATAGACAGGCACTCGGCGACATAATAACCACGTCGTCCCATAAATCATCGGGCAGAAATTCCCCGAACGAAAGAAATCCGGCGCTCATAATGCGCGCGAGGAGAAGAAGAAACAGCGAGTAGCATATACACGTCGAGAGAAGGATGAGGATCGATTGCGCCGCCGGAGGTGGTTCGCGATTAGAAATCGTCGTCGTTACGGTGGCACATCCCGCGAACACAATGCTGAGAGAGCCTTGATTGATCGCCCGCATCGTCGGCCTGATCGAGATTAGCCTGTGATGCAGCCTCACGGGATGATATGAGCTATGGATAAAGACGTCGTTTTTCATAAAGATGAGCTGCGAAGAAGCGTTTCGTAAGTGCTGTTCTTGTTATGGCGCTACTATTGAAATTGATTGTTTCATTTGCGTTTGCGCGATGTTCTCGTTGTTGTTTTTGGAGAAATTGTTTACGGTTCGTATTAACTATTATATAGAAAAAATATACAATTTTCCCCTCCAGGCATCTTGAACTTTTAAAAAAGCTCATTTTTCGACGTCGCGCGATAACACAAAAGCTCATTCGTCGCACTTTCTCTATATAAAATTGACAGCATCTAATGTAGCTCAACTACATATACGTAACGCGCAGCAACACCCGGACCGAATCGCCGATACCGCTTTCCCTCTCGAGCTACCTATCGATCGGCGTGAATCGCTCCATGATTGGAGTCGCTCTTAATCATCGCCTCGTTCCATAGCCTACATATATAATATATACATCGACGAAAAGAAAGGGAAGCCCCCACTGAAACTGAATTTATGAACAGTCCTCTCGACTTCTTTCCGCGAGAGCTCCGCCGTTCGATTTATCAACGAGCGCGATTCGATTGAAATTCTAATCGGCTCGTCGGAATCATCCAAGTTTCGCGGGAGTCGATTGCGATCGACACTGATGCATGAATTTGAATTATTAGAGGGAGTAGACATAGCTTATGGCGGGGAATATGCGCGACTGCGGCGAATTTCGTCCTCGTGGAAAGTTAATTTATGGGGGAGACAATCGCGCGATCGGATTCGCGAACCGTTATTGCTTCGCCGTTATATCGATGCATCCTTTTCTATGCTCGTTGTATATATACCCATTGGCTTGCTAATCGATCGCTACGTATAGAGGAACGTTATGAAATGGAAGGTTTTTTTTGCGGCGATCATTTGCGAGATGGCTTAATAAGATCGAGCGCGCAGTAGACCGATTTATCATACTTTTTGGATACAAAGCGCGCGATTGAAAGCTGTGTATAATAAAATATCCTTGCAATTTAGCAAAACCGCAAACTAGACTTTAATGATAATGATTGAGAAAATTGTGGCTCGCGCGCTATATCGGAGAATGTTTAGGCCAAGAGCAAATTACTTCCGGCGTGAAAGCGAAAGTAATATATTTCAAAAGCCCGAAAGCTGCAATTAAAACAGTTAATTTCTGAATATTGCAACAACTCGTGATTACTATACACCGCTTCGCGTGATCAATCATAAGCTTCCCCGACAGATTTATAGCTTATAATACACATAAAACAAAAAATCGCGCGTCGATCGTCAAATGCACCGGCTTTTCAAAGCCTTAACCTTGAAGCTTTATTTATCTCTCTCGCGTTGCATCATCGATTCGCAATTAACCGCGCGTGCGTCCATTGAAAACCGGAATATCTCCTTACGCGCCGAACAATCCTCGCGTAATCGGACGTACTTATACATACACTCGCGCGCGATTGTTTACTCGCCTGTACACAGCCTCTCCCATATACCGCTCGACAATAGCCCTCCCATTACCCTTCGTACACACATACACACACAGGATATGCGCCGATAATGGAGGAAGAAAAACGCGCACAAGAGAGGACAACAATAAGAACCGGCGATATTATATTCGTCTTGTGCAAGAGCTGCGGAGCCTCTTTTGTTGTCGTCGCGGCTCTATTTCTGCGGGTTTTATCGCCAAGCGCGAATCCGGGAAGTCCGATTATAAACGGGGGCGTGGGCGTATGTATATAGTGGAGAGTTTCACTGACTCACGAGCTGCTGCTCCGACGACGACGACGAGATTTATCCTTGCGGGCCAGTGCTGCGAGAGAGTGAGGCGATAATCGTGAGCGCGATTATTCAAATTGATTGTTGATCGCTCGGGACCTATTTTTCATTTTTTTTTTCGTTCGGTTATTATTTGGAGGTTGTTGTTTTTCCTCTGAACGCGCTGCGGCTGCAGAGGTTTCGAGATTGGGGATCGTTAGATTAGGAGAGTGGTGAAAGGCGCTTATTTCGTCTATCGTAAGCTTATATCGTGTTTTTTTTATTCGCAATTTTGATTTATGAGATTAATCTATAGTCGTGCGTACTTCCATTTAAAATATATATGTCTGTATACTTGTACAAAATCCTCACTACTAGATTTAGTGTCTTCCTCTTAATTTCCCGAGATCGATATGTCAAATCAGTCTCACTTTCTAAATCCCCGCATGAGTTGCCGCAAAAAAGTAGCAACAGTCCCATAAAGAAAAACAATTTCGCGGCTGGCATCGGCGGCTCATTAGACGCACATACACGTACGCACACCGTTGAGAAATATCGCGGGGAGCGCGTCGAATGGTAATCGCGCGCCGCTAAACGATCGCTAATTCAATCGCGCGAATTAATTGCACTACTGCAGTGCCGCTGCGCGGAAGCGACCTCTGACCGGTGCGGGAAAACGAGTAGGTATTAGCGTGCGATTTCTCCGCTATGCAGTGGAGTATATGTATATACTTCGCTTCGGAAGCCGTCGATTTCTCGCTCGCGGGGATGTGATTTATCGGCGGGAGAGTGATGACCGGTATATACCTGATGTGGGCGTCGATCCGAGCCTAAGTGATTGTTGATGTGTCTTTTTTTTGTTTTGTGTTTCTGGTTTAAATCTTGATTGTTTTGCATTCAGGAAGTAACTGCGTGTGATCTTCTTTTTGATATATACGAGCTGTATACCATGAAAATCGAAGGTTCTTTTGATTAACAACGTCATTTATGCATCGACATTTATATCTCGCCAATTATAATGTATACACAGCTGTATTAACGTGACATTTAATGATCGCAACGCGATAAAGTTTAACAACTTCGTTATTCTACGAAATACCAATTAAATTCAATAACGTGTATTGCGAGAAAAAAATTAGATCAATCAAACGCAATAATTAAAAGCAATAAATCTTTCCCGACAAATCCCGTCCCCACAAAACGTTCACGTGATGACAGCGTAAACTCGACGTTGTCAAACGCGGGGCAAAGCCAAAAGTTCGCATCTCATCGTCCCTGGATATCAACACGGCAATAGCGCAAAGTCCGCCGAAGCGTAAGTAGAGCAACGTATAGCAGATCCACGCGGATAAACCTTCACCTGATTATGACAAACGCATAACTGCGAACGCTTCTGATCCGGTCGGTCGTCGCGAAAGTTTTACTACGCGACGTCCCTATCGTTGATTAATCGTTGCCTACGTGTCTCGGCGTTTAATTGAATTCGCCATGAAAGTTAATTAGTTCTAGCGGATGACGCCGGAAGTAAAACATTCGTCGACGTAATTTATAAGCTTCGGTTACTGGCGCAGCACTTTCAGGACTCATGAGTGAATTTGAATTTTATGGCTGCGAGAGGGCGCCTCTGTCCTACAGGTTCGTCTCCAGATTATTATCAGCATGACAATTTTTAAATAAATCCACGCGTAAACTCAGTTGCAGTTATAGTATGAGCGACTCAAATGAAGCAGGTTCAAGAAGACGGTATATATACATTCTGCGTGTAAATAATGATGATGGAAATAGAAAAGTGCCTGTGCGCCATCTATCGTCGATATAGTCGCGGACTAGGTGCTACCAACTAAGACTGATTACGCACACTACTAGCATGCGACGGATCTTTTTCCTCTGTGTAATTTAAAATTAACGCGTAATGAACGAAGCCATAAAAAAATTTCCCGTCACCTTGTTATCTATATATCCGCGGCCACAAAAGGGAGTCGCGCGTTATAATACTGGTGATCCTTGGCACGTTGCGCGCAAACCGAAATGGCGTAATTTTCATCAATGAGACTGCAGTCGTAAAACTCGCTTCTTTTCAAAGGAGCACGTAATTATGCGACTTTTAATATCTCGTATACGGTTTAATATCGAGCTTCGGCAGAAAATTCGAATTTTCATACATGCATACATATACTACATATTATTCGAAGATGAGAAAAGCGAGCTGCGTAATAATCTTTCGTTTTACGATTCTTGTTATGTCATAATCGCGTAACTTAATATCGCTAAAAACCCGTGAGCCTTGAGGTAAGTCCAAGAGTTTAACACACACTTCTCCACAAGAATTCGCGACTTTGACGACATTGTATAGCCAAAAAAATACCCATCCTCCGCACAATACCCTCGCGCTTTCCAAAAAAAGCGGATTAATTTATCGATCTCCGCACAACATAACCGCGCGAATAAAACGCTCGCGTATACCCCCCATCGAGACTCGTATACAACAACTTTCACTGCGCGCGTATATAAAACGCAAAGGATCTTTGCGCGCGCCTATATATACGCGACGCATCTCTACTGTGTCTCTCTTAAAAATCCTTCAATTATAGCCGGCGCCGTACAAAGCCGCGCGCGCAACTCGTAAATCGATTTCCAGCTGTAAAAAGTGTCATTGCCAAGGTGCGCGCATGATTCAGGCAAGGCTAGTTGACCCTCAGCTGGCGTTGCGCGATAAATTGTCGCCGAGCTCATTCTTATTTCGACTGTAAGGCGAGATGCGAGAGCTATTACTTTTGCGGGGGGACTATAAATCGAGTGATGCGGCTTTATGAGATTGTTTACGTGGTTAGGCAGAACTTGTGGAGCGTCTGGCTGGTCTCGGCGCGTTTCTACTGATCGTCGTCCTATTGCTTATCGTACTTCACACGCGCGACTAATGAATTAAGAAGTCTATAAGCATTATCTCACTGCATACACTTCCACTTCTAATAAGAGTATCACCTTACACACCCTTCGACCGTCGACGTTATTATTTCACGACGGCGCAGTTCATAATAACATCCAAAGAAACGTCCGCTTCGTTCATCGGCCGCCACCGATCATCGTTAACATTTTTCCTTATTGCTCCAGCCATTACAATAATCGACATTCTTAGCACGTGCAGTGTGCGCCAAGACACTAAGTGCCATTAAATTCACTATTTCACCGGCGGGCGAAACTACTTTACGACGCTTGTCTCGAGATTGATTTCCGGAGAGAGGCGTACATATAGGAAAAAAAGTCGCGAGAGTCGTTTTCCGGCAATCTTGGGAGTGCGATTTACGGGCGACGCTCTTCGACGATCGCCATTAGCGATTAGCTCGCTCGTTAAAGCCCCGCACGAGAGCGACGACAGAAATTGCTTCGGAGCAAGCGGTGTGTTGTTGCGCTTGGTGAGGATGAGTAGGGTTTGTATACGAGATTCGTTCGATAGATTTAATTTATTTTTTATTTTCAAATTTGAGCGAGTTGCTGGGGAAAATGTTGCTAGCTTCTGTGCAGAAATTATAACCCTACGCGTGAACGCGGTAATGAAAAAAGAGTAGCTCGCCAAGGGCAGACACAAATCGATTATTCGCGACCGCCCTTTATGCACTCGTGCATCCCCCTTGACAAGAGCATTTTTTTCAACGCTTCCAGTCTGTTGCGCCGGAAGTGAACAATTTTTTTTGTTCAAAACGCTTCTTCTCTGTTCAACAGACTTTAACAATATTTTTCGAAACAGCGGTTATCAAGCTTTCTCGTAGAAAAAAAAAGATACGGTATAAAAAATTAACCATCATATAAAGCGGCGCGAAATATCGGGCGGCAGAAGCGCACCTCTTTAAAAAAATGACGTACGCGCGTACACGATTTATCCGGGCAGCATCTCAAGTAGCCGCTGCTCTTTGCAATCGCGAAGGAGAAGAAAAAGAAATTCGGCTGCAGCGCATATAACGGAAAAGAAAAGAATGAGATAAAAGGCGCTACTTGCCGCCTTGCACTTAACGTTCGCGCGCGCGATCATCTGCCTCATATTCCCCTACTTCTCTTCTCTCTTCAGATGCTTTATCGAAGCGATTAAAGCCCGGGCGAGCTGTCAGCGAAAAAAAAGGAGGCTGCATGCTCGGGATAAAGGTATGCGGGCGGCCTCGATTTTTAGGCCCGATCGACGCGGATTCTTCAGATTAGCACCGACTGCGAGAGGGAGGTACTGCGCGTCAAAATTTTAGTGGTAATTTTTTTTACATGTTGGTGCGTTATTTAACACTTTTCTTGTAAACAAATGCGGCTGTATAGCTTAAGTTTTATATTAATTACTCAATTTTAAAAACTCATTACGTGCATTTATAGTGTGCGGATGAAAAAGACAAGTACAGATGGCAAGCGTTACGTGCAAGTACACAAATGAACAAATAAGCTTTAATTGCATTCGCGCTGACCCATATTTTCCAAACCAGAAAAGGAAACATAAGGCGAGAGTAAAGTGCGTTTTCGTGTTTAATATCGCTCAAAAGCGATTATAATGTATCGCCGTAACATTTCACGTTCGAAAATACCCGCGAATTTTTCTAACTCGCGCGTATTTTTTCGCCAAGTCTTACAAATGTAACTTTTAACACCGACGACGCCGTGGGATATACATATATACGGCCTTAAGGAGTCGTTGAAAAATTGCGCAGTTATAAGGCGGGCCGGTCGGCGTAAGTCTCTTTGAGAAAGTGCTACGGGGCTGATTGTTGGCAATAAAGGAGAGCGTTTGACAGTGATCGTCGATCAATTTATGTGCCGATAAAAATTTTCGGCTTCCCTCGCGAGCAGATATGGGTCAGCAATTATTGACTCAATTTCTGTAATAAATCGCGTCGATATATATATACAAAAGCTCTCGGCTAATTCCTAAATATATATATATACGCCGATCGGAATTGCAAATCTATATATACATATACCAGGTTTGTTTACGATCAGATGTAAAATTAATTAATACACAATTACCGTTTATTGCGCGTGTACTGATTTGTAATTCGAATGCCGATGATTAAGCGACGATTGATTTACCGCAGAAATTAAAATCTACTTCATCTGAAAATCGAAAATACATATATACACCATAAGACACCAAAAGCAAACACGATCTTCTGGAATAAAAGCTTCTCACATAAAAATTCCTCGTCCCCGGCAATTACGCAGTGTTTGCGCATCGCTCTTGCGTCCGGCAAATTAATGCGCGGCGTTTAAACGCTAATTTTTCAAGCTACTCTCATCCACTGCGCGGCACCTTGCGGAAACGCGCAGACGCTTGAAGGATGAAATATCGCCGCGAACGTGACGTGCTTTTCGGGCCTCCGGGCTGTGCGCTTGGCGAATTAAATTTACCGTTTCTCATATCGCTCGGTGTCTGGACACCGTAAAACGCAGAGTTGAGATACTCGATGTATGTATATGTGTGAAGAGCACACACCCGCGCCGAAAGAGTTTTTTTCATTCGAAGCTGAATTTTCTCTGCTCTCTCTCTCTCTCTCTCTCCGATAATATGTGATGTGATAATGATGCCGTTAAATTTATGACTGACATTACGTGTAATTTGGGTGTTTATATACGAGGATGATTTTTATTCTGGCAGTTCAAGCGTAATCACTCATCTTCGCTTGCTGATTTTTTATAATTAGAATTTAAAATGTACTTATTTAAAATTCTCCCGTCGACTTCTTTTTCCTCCCGGACGGGAAACGCGTCCCAAAAAAAGACGCGTCTTCGTGACCGATGGTCGTGATCGTTATATACATATACATACTCGCTCATGTCGATACCAACAGACACACCGGCTTTCAAAATAAACTGTATACTCTCCTGCTGGCTCAACGACTGTTTATTTTGCCGGCGTGAATCGATAAATTCCCAAAGCGAACACGCGGCTGATTAGGTGCAAGAAAAAAATCTCACCTTGCCGAGAGCGATACAATTTCAGATAACCAGTGCGGGGTCCATTGTAAAACGCGGCCAATTTCACCGAATCTAAATCTCTAATTTACCCGCGCGGTAGCAGCCAGAGCTGTGCTCCTCTCCACGCCCCGGTGCTAATTCGCGCCGGTAGTACAATGGCACGGTCACGACTTTTGGTCTAACGGTGAAATCGCGAATATTGCGCAGCAGCCGGATAAGTCAATCGCAAAGGTCAGGGGTGCAGGACGCTTTCCTTTTACCGAATAGGGCAAGTGGCGGATTATTCCAAGTGTGCTTTTTTTGCGGGGAAACGACTTGTGTGTGATTGATCACATTTTGATATCTATGCTTGGAATATTACTAGCTGCGTATACATAGGAAAGTTAGATAAACGTCGTAATGCCAAGCTCATTGACAGCCGAGTAAAAACATTTCATTTTCACAATATTTACGATATATGTACGAACACAGATACACACTCGGGAAAATCAATTTACAGCTAATTAAAAGAGTCTCGACTCATTATTACATAAACAGCGATTTACGTAAGAGGTATAAGAAGCGTAAAAAAAAGTCGGATCCCGCAGTATACAAGTAAGAAAAACAATCAGTCGACGTATAAAAACAGAAGTCTCTTCCATGTATCATCCGCCGATCAAACTTTCTTCAAACGACCGCTCGGACAGCCAGGCTGTGTCTAATGGACGCGTAATAGACGCAAAAAGCGAAGACCGATCGAAGAAGCGCTCGGGGCTATCAACTTCCTCGACTGATGTTCGTGTGACGCAAGAGAGGCTCGAATTCGAATGTTTTGAATAACCAAACGTCGTGCAATGACCGGAGAACTATCGGTTTCGCGCGCAATCGATCGTTTAAAAGCCACAGGAAGACTGTTATAATATACTGAAGTTCGCAAAAAGTGAAAAGAGATTACGGTGTTTCATGAAAATCCTAATATAGTCCACGGGAGCAATGAAATTTTCCGAAATCATATTTACCACATGAAAGGGATTCTCTATACGAAGCGAATTTCCGGCGCACGTGTTTTTCATCAAGAGTCTGCAATCCGCGACGAGTCTCTCGGCGCTCAATTTTCACGCGACACAATTTCATACCCGCTGCCGGCTGCAAGTTTTTATCGATCCGAGATAGGTTTAGTGCGTTTTTCTCTGTACTGTTTCGCGTATAATGAAAATCGCTTTCTAGCGACTCGACGTCTGTGCAACGGCTTACTTATTTTTTTCGCCGAGAGAAATGCGCTGGAAAAATCCTCATCTTTTCTTTGATGGACTCGATCGAAATCGTTGTGCACGTGATCTTGTGGAATAAAATATTACATATATATATAACGGAACTGTTTGAAATGTAAAGATCATAAATTTCTTTCGAAAGAAAAATGTTGATCGTCGAATGAATCGGCGAGTGTAAGACACGGTATATAATCGATATTACAATCGTATACATCATAAACACCTACGTCTCGATTCGCGATGCCGATGAAATCGCTATCCTCAGCACGACGACGTCGTTGTATTCTCGCACTTTTGCGCAAGCCCAGCTGCGAACTCTGCGACCATTTTTCAACTTTTATATATATATATATAGATATATACACACGTCCCCTCCTGACAATGTCGTCGTTGCAACACAGCGTGTATATATGTGTGATTTTTAATCGGTCACTATATAGCCGTCGCGATAGACACTCCTGGATTCTTCATTACCATGATGAACAATAGGACTATATTTTGCTGGAAAAAATCGGCGACATTTTTCGAGCTACACATTCACGATTTGACGATCTATACTCGGATAGATCGATCGCCGGTTATGTCGTCGAGTCGAAGAAAACGTTGCTATGTCAGCCAGGCGGATGGAGTCTATACCGGCATAACGGATATTTGTGTTTCATTAAACAGGTTGTCGGGAATTCAGATTTAAATAAAAGCCGTAGGTTGCAGAACAGCTCGGAGTTGAAAATTATTAAAATCCCGTCTATAGAAAGTGTGCGTTTTTTCCTCTCTCACATAATCAGTCACACACACACTGCTCTCTCTGTTTGTCATCGAACTCAGAAGCTTGATTTAAACAAATTTTTCCACAGACTTCAGCTCCCTCTTTCTCTCAGAGATGATTCAATTCCGAACACACACTATATACAGATCCAAGGGAGCTGAGCAATCACTTAACCTCCCACGCCAAAAATTTTTCATCAGAAGCACTTCACAAAAGCACACATGCACGAAAACCTTGCAAAAACGAAGAAAACACCACTGGAGGTAAAAAAAAAAGAAAAAATCGGCCGACTGTAATACTAGTCCATGTGCGCGCGCGCGAGGTTACGTCGTCGAGCGACTGGCCGGCAAAGAGACTCGATTCAAAGACACGCGCGCTTACGTGGCCCACACGCGCCTCCTCGAGTCACACGCACGCGAATACATATACAGAGGCGCGCGCGAGCCGATGAAGTAACGAGAAGCTAATAGGGGGGAAACGCCGCCGAGCTGCAGCTACGTCAAGTGCGAGCCGAGTCGCCTTTTTCGTCGCGATATGCTGCGTCTGTGTTTATCGACTTGTGTGTGTCTGTGTGTCTTTAAGGATGTGTGGCGGATATGTCGCGCGGCTGCACAATCGTTATATATATATGGGTGTGGATTAATGAGTGGGGGAAGACGAGTTTTGACGGATGCGCGAGAGGACAGAAATTTCGGTACGATTTTTTAATCAATGAGACCGTTCTCGGACACAGTTTCTGATACAGAAAATAACAATGTTGCGAGAAAAAAGAACAGTCACAAAAGAATAGCAGTATCCTTCTCTCAGTAAGTATGGATTAGCTCGTTCAAAGCTAAAACACTGACTAGCAGAATAAGGTCAATGTTTAAAACACGTATATACTTTCGAAGCTGTATAAGCACCTCTTACATTCTAGTTCAATCAGTACGATCTCGCGGATAGCTCGAACAAAAGAAACTACACTGCTAGCGAGCATCGCGAGCGTCTATACAATATATATTTAATACTAATAGTATATAGTATATCCACATCGTTGAAGCGCATGAATTACACGTGAGTGGAGTCTGTGGAGGCACGAGAGCGCAGCAGACTGCGAGAGAACCGCGACGACGATGATCGAGCTGGTGAGAACATCGACGCTTATTGAATCGCATGCGTCACGCTGCAACAGCAGCGGCATCAACGCGAGAGAGGAGAGCACTTTACAAGTTTGCGCTCGTCTCTTTCCTTTTGGCTAGTCGTGGACGTTATAAACGGCTTTTCTGTATAGCGTCCTCGAGAGCGTTTTTTTTTTTTTTTTTTTTGGTCTCGAGGATGAGAGCGTGTATTTAGACAGCGCGAGCAAAAATGATGGAACGGTGAAATTGGTGATTAGATAGGGTTAAACGGAGGTTTTGAGCAGGATACGGTATAACTTGTTAGTCTCTCGATTTTGGCGTTTTGCGGAATGACACGGCACATCAGGCTCTAATTGAACGCATGGAAAGGTGAACTGATTATACCAAGTGTAATCTGTTTTTTTTCAGACAAATTTCGTAAACTAAAGTGTAATAAAAAATTACATAAGAAAAGAGTTTTCAATTTTTGTCGGACGCTTGCATCATCGTATTCTCTCGCTCTCGGACATGCATCCAGATAAATCTCTTACGGCACTTGCAAAACGTGCATTAATTTAAATAAACACAGAATACGAATTCAATCTCGCGCATTTCCTCACGAATGAGCAACTTAACGTTTTGGCGATAGGCTCTGGCAACACAATACGCACATTTTTATCCTCGTTCTCTGACAATTTCCTCGGCATCCCTAATTCCATTCAGCGGAACTTTATATATTACGTCTCGACGCATTCGCGTGACAAAAGAAAATCGTGCGTCGCGCCGATACACGTTATAGCAATTTATCGATGATCCACACACACAGCCGCTTCGCGACACATAAATCCCAAGAGCGTAAACTTATCGGCTCGAAGCACACCCTTTCACATCGAACTAACAAGAGCGGCGGCAACGATTTTTCACGGCGCGATTACCGATTGAATCCGACGCGTAATTCGATTTTCGACGGTGCGCGCCGCCGCCGGCCGCGAACTGGTTCGCCCACCCGGCGCTTTAAAATATTCCGGAGGGAGAGCGACGCGCAAAACTTGACATGATGAGCAGCAGCAGCAGCTCTTTTTATTTTCTCTTTGTCCAAGTTGATTGACACGAAAGTCGACCGGAAATTAAAGAGCGATATGCGACGTATTGTAATTTGGGAGAGATTTTTTTTCTTGCAAAGGATGTCGAAACGGTTCGGTAATGGTGTAATTTTTTAATGGTCGGTGGTACACTTGGTGGATTTTCGCAATGGGAGTGTATAATGAATGCACTGAGTAAATGTATTTAAGATCGGCGAATCTGCAGTGCTCGTGAGTTTTGAGAGAATTCCCCGCATTATAGATCGAGAGATATGTGCTGTAACTGTTTCAAATGAAGTATTTCTTTTATCGTATAACTGTTTCTGGGGCTCGTAACGCTCGTGTTCGATTAAAACTCGTCTCTTGAGTTTTTCATTAATATACGTTATATCAAAGTCGCTATAAATCTGTACATACTCACGAGTACCAACTTAACGAAGCCTTTTCAAAGTCCAATGAATATACTCACCTGTAACAAAGAAAAATAAATATTACAAAACATATTTTACAGAAAGAAATGATATATCTCTGATTAATACACACAAATCAGCGCACACACTCACTCCCAAATCCCGAATTAAAAGTCAGAGTCACATCAGACGAAATCCGAGCGAGGCCAATCGAAAAAATGCCCCGTTATCGCTGGCGCACTCTCCGAGTGCAGCTATCGAACGCGAATCGCGGGCTCGATCCTTTCGACGAAACTTTCTCACGATAGCTCCAGCGCGATATTACAGCGGCTCGAGCTGCATCAACGGCCATTTGAATAAATGGCATATACGAACAACGAGCCCATCATCTAAAATCACCGACTAGGAGACAACAACAATGTTGGCTTGCTGCATCGTCTCCTTCTCTCCCTCGCTCAGCTTTCCCATATTATGAACGAGTTCCTGGATTCCGATAAACTATCGGAGGCGTATGTGTTTATATAATAAACACACGATGCACATATATATAGGAGAAAAAAGCTGCACTTTGTTTTGAGTTAATGTTATGTTTGTCGAAAGTTGACTCTGGGATAAAAATCCCGTGGGTATACAAGTGCCGTGAAATTCGCGTATATATATAATACTCTCTCGATCGAACTGTGCAGGTACATTATATGCGCGCGAGAAAGAGAGTTATATTGTGACGAGCGAATACGACCCTTTTCCGGTTTTCACGGGCCAGCCGTTGAAAGCGTGCTTTATTGCCAACAGTGTAATCGCTGTAGCAGGAAATTTAATAAAGCTGCGCACACGGGATGTAGGACGCATTTATCATCTGCGCGCAGCCGGTGGACCAAGTGGGGTGATAACCTGAGTGGCGAGAGAGTTGGGCGAACTATGCGCAATTATGCTGGAACAATCGCGTTGTTGCGAATTAAAGGATGAAGGATGAGGCCTAATAGGGTTTTCTGGTTAATGCGTGCTACTGTACAGCGTGGTCTGTTGCATGTCATACAAAATTTTTTGTACTAAACTTTTTTATTAGAGGGCAAGCAAGAACGTTCAAGAGAAACTAATCGATTCTGACCACCGAGACATGAGAGGGGCACCACCGAGACGCATCACTGAAGCGGTCTATACACCCAGGAAGAGACTCTCGACGATCGATTAGATCGAGAGGTGAACGGAGCAACCTGAGGATAACGGTTACTGGTCCAAGAGGCAAGGTCGTTTGTAATTTTTTTTTTCATCTCACCTACAATTATTTCGCAAAAAATGTTTGTTATTCTACGAAAACCAAAAGAGCGGACAAAACAATGCCAAGCTCTTGAAACGCTTTCGGTGTAGGCCACTCCGACCTTTCTAAAAGAGCATAGGGGCGCACTGGAATATATTTTGACTTTGCAACAATTCGCGGGACACAAAGTTTACGGAGACCTTGAATTTTAACTGGAAATAGCTTCAAAATGTACTGTAGAGCGCGATTGCGCAAAGTTCTGACCTTTTAGCAGCGTCGAGACATGATGAGCTTTGTTCGCAGCTACTGCTGCTGCTGCTGCTGCGAAGGGAACTAATGCAAACTGGATTGCGGAAAACAAGCTGAATGTAGCGCTGGGCGTATATCGGATATTCCCGTCACGGAATTGAGTTTACGTGGGTTGCTATTAATATTCCGCGAATGCATTCATGTATAGCGATCATTAGTATAATATCAATCAATATAGATTTGTTCAAACGGGTTTTCTTTTTTATTTTCATCGAGTTTGTGCAACATTTGCATTGATTAAAAACGGCGCGAATAAATAATCGCGGTATTTTTTTATGACTTTTAATTTCACTCGTCCTTATATCAAAAGCAGTTGGTGCTCATAACGCTCAGGGACAGCCGCAAGGAATCATCATAAAGCGTCATGATAAAAAAAGCAATCGGCATCATGGTCCATCGTAAAAAAAAGGAACTCGGCACGGTGAGAAAGATTTCTTCATCAATTGCGGAAAGCAACAATGCGATATCTCCGCAGTCGAGTGCGACGCCAAATAATATTGTCTTTACGTGACTCGCCTGGCGAGTTAATACCGCGCAATTTACATGGAATTCTCCTTAATCAGATTTTCCTCGTGGCGCAATATGCCCGTCAGCCAAGGTCAATTGTGTTTCGCGCTGGCTTTAGCTTGCCATCGAGGAAGCAACGCGACATTTGAAAAAGAAAACGTCGAAGATGAGACATCACGGGAAAAATAATGAAACGATGACGGCAGTAACGAAAACAAACTAGGAATAATTAATGATGCAAACAATCTCAGCTACAATGTATTTATGATATTGAATGGGTAATGTCGATTACGCAAGCTATACTGCATCTCGGATGAATCAGTCGCTGTGCACACGATAGTGTACGATAGCGCTAATGGAATTATAATTTTATACAGCTCTTCATCGGTAAATATTTATAAGCGAATTCCTTACATTTCGCACACGTGCATATTGTCTGGAAAATAAATAGCTTCTTTTTTTATAATGTATGCATATATAACAAAAATTGCAATCTAAATTAGCCAAGTAGAAAAATACATCCCTCTACAGCTCTCAGAAGAGCAAGCTGTCGCAGAACCTCGCGGTCTAGCGGTGCAAACTTTCAACTTTCGTATATACATGTCGACCGACACACACACATACACAGCGTAGTCTGCTCTTGGAAAGCCGAGGATCGTTCTCTCCGCAGCCGAGAGTCAAAGGAGCGCACGAGCCAAACTCATCGGAAAGTCCAATGTTTATTTATGAGTCCAAGCACTGCAGCGCGGAGACACGTGCAGCAACTGGGCTTGCGTGTCTCTCGTGAGGTATAGATGAATAAAGTGTTTCTGGACTGGATTTCGGGGCTGAACGCTCAGAAGTTTGATTGCTTTGTGAATGGGGCAGCTTTACTTGCTTTCTGTTTTCCAAGATTTATGAATTATAGCCTTGGGTCAGACTCGTGTTCTAAAATTGAACCTCATGAAACGTTAATGTAGCTTTTATTATTCCTTATGTCGAATCAGCCAATGAAATATATATATAACTCGCTCAAATGACGTAAAAAGCGTTCACAATTCGAGCGACACCGTGGGATGCCAGTTGTAAAGGTATGACCTCTCAAACATATCCCCATACCGACATGCCGTTTCAAGGAGTATAATAATTAACCGTTTTTATTAACAACGGCGTACGAGGAGAGTATAAGATATGGCGATTTAATTAAAGGTCCCTCTGGACAGGATTAATTTGACGCTTTGAGCTGGAAATCGTGGGCGAAACTTCTCGTCGTTCGGCTTGGAGGTTCTGCTGCTGGCGTGATGATAAACGTCGTATAATTGCTAATGAGTTTTCGGTTGAGGAATGTAATTAGTTTCGGTTAACAGAGGTGGTAGCGGGATCAAAGTCGATGTTGTATAGCGAAATTGTTTGCGCGACGTATTAACCGTGAAATATTGATATTGAATAGCTTGTTAAATAGTAATTTTGGTTGAGTGAAAGTTGGTGAATTGAGCTATATTGAAATTAGAGTAGTTAGGTTGTATTAAAAGTGAAGTGTCGCTCTGTAGAACTATTTTCAACATAGACAACCAACTTCGTATCATTGTTGTATTTACGGATAATTAACCTCATGCGTCACCGGGTTCTGTTTTGTCAGTATCAAGAGACACTTACAAGGCAAACCAAAAAAAAATGCGTCGGAGGCGCCTCTTAAAATAATTGAATCTACAGTGTAAAACGAAGGAGGCTCGCGCGAAAAAAGGACAAGCCAGAAGCCTCATTAATTGCACCTCGTTATAGGAGTACGTGCTTGCGAGCAGCGACGAATCGGCTACTGCTCTTCGAGGTCGCAAAAGTTCCGTTTCTCTCCCTCTCTTCGTCTTACTTATTCGGCCCCCCGATGTATGTGTATGTACGTCGTTCAGTATTTTTCTTTTTCGATTTTTCAACGCGATAGATGTATAACAACGAGCTGACGAGAAATAAAAAGCGTAATTAAATTCTGCTACTGTCCGAGATGTGTAGCTTACAACTATGTTGTTCGAGCGCGCGTGTCCTTCGTTATTTCTTTCTTGGAAGTTCCTACCTCCGATCGCTCGATTCTTTTATTTTTCATGTTTTTCCACTCAATTTTATTTTTTTTACGCCGATATGAGATTTCGTTGACGATACGAGAGCAGCAGGCGGATTTTATGTTTCGCGGCTGATATAAAAGTGCGATAAAACCGCGGGTAGTCGAAGCTGGAAATATTACGCTACCGCGTAATAAAACGAAAGAATTATTGAAAATTTCACGAGACGCGGTGTATTAAAGCGAAATCGCGCGCGCGTCTTTCGATTTAATTACAATAACGTTTTCGCGAAAAAAACTGATGTTTCAAACCTTACTTTTTTTTTCAATCGCGTGCATTGTTCGTGAGACTTTGTACGGTTCTCACAAAAACGAAGGACAAAAGACCGTGGAGAGGTATCGGTACATTGAATCAACGATGAGTAGCTTATACCGCACCTTCTATAAACACGAAATCGCGCTGAAGAAACAACGAAAAGGCGGACATGCTACTGCTGCATTGAAAACGGCAGAAAATATTCGTGCGTATAAAAAATAAAGGGGAAAGTGGGAATAAATTTACTCGAAGGTAAGAGGATCAGTGTATATGTGTGTGCGTGTGTGGTAACAACGACGGAATCCCTTATTTATCGGAAAAAAACGTAAACCGTCTCGAACTTTAATAAACAAAATGATTCTCGACCGTTTGAAAATAAATCTTGGTTTGCCTCGTTCACCTCGAGACCCGGTAGACCGCAACACACGTATATACAAAGTAATATATATCAATTTAATGGCTCTAAAAGGTACTACCTCGAAGCTTACCCAATAAAACCCTCGAAAGGCAGTAGCAGCATCGACTGCTCCTAGCTGTACACTCGCCAAATTGATTATCTTTACATAACATTATAATTTTTCCATTTTCTCACGAAAAGCCAACTCAGCTATTGCCCAACGCTTATTTATTGTCTCTGGCTTATTGTCTGTCGACACGATTCTCTCGCGCGGCAAGCCCCCCTTGACGGCAAACAGAAAAAAAGTGACGACGAAGGACCGATCGGGAAAACGCTTGGAATGGAAGACAGTCTTGGGGAAAAACGGGTGAAAGGCTCTGTGGGTTTAGTTGGTGTATACAGGAGCGAAAAAAATGCTGGTATCGAGGAGAGGAGGAGTCGCGGTGGGAGGAGGAGGAGGAGGAGGACAAAAAGAGCCTTCAACTTTTGCACCCGAGTGTTTCGTGGCGGAGCTCGGTAATTGCCGATTTTATCCCGGATCTCGGGCCGATCGTTATCGTTAACGGCGCGCACCGACACCTACTTCACTGGACTGTGTTCGTCGGAATAGGCCAATGAGTTGATGTCTTTTTTTACACTTTGCGCGTTTAGTCCAAATGAGCTAATAAAAAACATCAGATTTTTCTTTGCATTACTCGTATTTATTTTGCCGTTTAATAAGATATTGGCCGACATTAGCCTGGAAGCTTGCTCTCGAACTATACTACGCTGGGGCATACCTGATCTACGGCCGATTGTCATTTCTAGCGGTATTACAGCGCGCAAGATCGGCCGAAACACCTTATGAACGTTCGAAGCAGAATTCATTCATGGGAAATTTGCCGTGCTTTACGAGCGCCTTATTGTCTCGTCCGAGAGAGCTGAAATTATTTCAGAGGTCCATGGGATTTCGCTTTTGCGCATAATATACATACATGCGCGCGCGCGCACACGTTACGTGTATACCTTGCGGGGATGTGTGTCGAGCGATGTATCTCTCTCTCTCGGCTGGAATCGTTCAATTGATTTTATATTATACATTCAGCCGCGAATTCATACGCCGAGATTGTATTTTAAATAAAAAGAGAAAGTCGTATACGTGTGTGTATAGCAGTAGAGGAAGAGCGCGATGTAAAGCTGTCAACGGCTTACACGAGTAGGGGCTGCAAACGTTTCCGTAAACCTCGGTCCCGGTGAAATAGGTTCGCGCGAGTTTTACTGTTAGATTTGTGAATCGGCGCGCAATGTTGCAGCTGTTGGAGCGTATTTTTCCATCTTGATCGCATCGACTCGATGAATTATGCCTTTATGAGGGTGCTTACGTACTGTTTATTGTGCCAAGTATTATGCTGCGCGTGATTCAATGCACCGGAGAACTGTGTTAATGCAGCCTGTTTTCTGAAATGCTGCTACATTGTCGAGTTTGCTCTAGTTTCGATCTTTTAAAACATTGCTTAACGTTCTATATAAATTCAACAGAATTAAATTACAACCGCGAATCCCCAATTAATGCACATCACTGACAAGATTAACGGACACCAAAGAGCTGCGACGACGAAAAAAAGCTCTGCTCCTCAATTCCTCCAATTCTCTTTCCGCATCGCTCGTAAGAGGTTTTTGCAAGCGGGTGTACTTTAGCAAGTCGACGACGAGTTCGGTTCATTGAGCATTCCAAGCGAGACGAGCCAAAGCAGCGGTGCATGAGGTCTTCCTGTGTCGGAAGCCGTGTCGGGTCCTTATAGGGCGATTCGTCGTTTGTCGATTCGTTCCATCTCCTTCAACTCGCCCACGGAAGAGCGCATCGAGCGAGAGGATTTTTATTTAATTAAAATTAGCGTTAAAATCATTTTTTTTTTTCAAAACATAGGATACAGGAAATTTATTGTGGAAAGAACAAAATGAGCAAAGCATCAATAGGATTTTATCGTTCATCAGGCGCGCGCGCACGCGACAATCTTTGTCCCCTTTCGAGCTCGCGTCCGTTCACACGGTTGCGACTTATTGTTTTAGGTTATTATTAATGATATCTGTTTGTACGACCTATAGAGGCGGAGTATTCTGGCTATGTGACACAGAAACGATTTAATAAAGCTGGCATTCAATGATCATCCTTCCACTCTCTCAACGCGATTGATGACACTGCATCAGCGAAAATGAAATTTTTTCCGCACAAAAAGGAACTCTCATTGCGCGCTTATCGATTCAACGTCTACTTTGAAAGTCCGAGAAGAGACGACGAAGCAAGAACGTCAGCATTTCCACACCTGCTCCTCTTCATTATTCCCAATTGATTGAAAACACACGGCGCTGACATACATCCGAATCTCCCCACATTTCATAAATAAGAATGAGATCAGCCGCGCGAATCCGCAAAAAGACGTAAAGCCGCGCAGTATTTTTCCCTTTAAAAACTCGTCGTCGCAGACGCATATGTAAGAGTGGCCGCAGCATCCGGCGACGCTATTATCGAGCTCGGAAATCGAGAGTGAAGAAGCTAAGCAGACTAGTGGGACAAAAACGTTTTTGTTAATGAGCCGCCTCTCTGACGCGCGCGCGCCGCCGGCCGATTATCTTTATTTCTCCGCGTCTCGCTGTATATATCTCGCGTACGATCGACGTTAAACACGCGAAGGGAGGAGAGAGAGAAAAGAGCAAAAAGTCTGCAGAGGGGACGTATAGTCAAGGTAAATGTCCAGGACGACTGTGTGTATGTGCGAGGGAGCTTTCAAGGACAGAGAGGATGATTTTCTTCGCCGACTGATGCCGACGTGTGTCTTGGAATAGAGCGAGAACTGCTTTTTTCCGAGTCGTTAGATCCGAAGAGTATAGGGAACGATGAGGCTTTTTTGGAGTGGTATCGTGCGGATCGAATTAGAGCGATTCTGCCTTTAATTGGCTGCTGATTCTCGGCGCGTAAAATGTCGTTATGCGATACACCTAAAATAACGCTATGACAATTCCTTCATACCCATCGCGTAATTTTTAACCAAAGTAAAGTTTTTTTGTAAACAAAGATTATGTACTCGATCGATCACGATTTTGGTCCGACGATTTTTATTTTCCTTCAACTCACTGAATTAGTAATAGAATCAGACACGCGCGCCTTCGATTTAATTTTAAACATACAGAGCATTCGACACGATAAAATTACCATGCAAGCGAGATCGGGATTGTCGAGATCACAGCTTCGTGAAAGAAGAAATGATAAAACAAGAAAGTAATTATAACGAGTGCGTATAACTTCACTTTGTTATGTACATAAATATGCAAATCCAGCTGAGAAAGAGAACGAGCACCTTCTTTACTTGCTCAAGCGTCGAACCTTATGTAAATAAAATGAACCTGTTTCCCGACATCACCTTAACACACACCAGCTCCGCGTGAGAGAAGAAATAAAAAATATATATACAAAACGAACAATCCCCCCTACGAAAACACGAAACCCACTGAGCTATCGGTCCGATCAATCTCGCGACACAAAACAAGTAAATCACGAGCTTTTATATATCGGCCGAACTTTCATCACCTCGGCGCATCCACGAGTCGCGCATTATCCGCGCGCGCGATCTACTGCGAAATATTCGGATCTCTCTCTCTCTCTCTCTCTCATTTGCATCGCAGCGCAAAAAGGTCATCGAGCTGTGCAGCAGCGAAGAGGAAACGAGGTCGACGACGATATTCTTCCTCCCGCAACGAGGAAAGAAGGCCTGAGTTTTTTGCGCTGCGCCGCCGTGCATATAGTACTCTCGGGATGACAGTTGACAGTGAAAGTGAACGCGAGGGATGTGTCCGTGCTGTATATGTATGCTGTGGAGGGAATTAAGAGAGGCGAAAGTGAAAATAGTATAAGCATCGCGGAAGGAAATAATTGACTGCGGAGAAAATGAGGATTTCCCGGATTATGGGGGGAGAGAGACTTTTTATCGGCGAGGGGACTAATGCGAAATTAATGTTTACGAGGGGGCATTTAGAGATTTTTTTTTCTGTGGGAAAGGACGAAGCGGCGTTTAACGTTATATAGCGGATTGATATTAGATAGAGATTAGAAGCTTGAGGATTATATAAGCTCTCTGCGGGTGATGAAAGTACTTATCTGTGTTCCAAGTTTAGAGGAAGTGTATATACATTGGATGCAGTACGTAAATCTTGGAGTGAGCTTCGGTTGACAAGCATTTAATTTCGCGATGCGTGTTTGAGATTAGAGTGAGAATTTAACGATGTATATAATATAATAATTGTAAATTTCGCGAATGTTAAATTAATGTTCATTTCGTAATATTAAAATCGAATTCAACCTTCAAAATTCCAACAAAAAGAAGCGCCCAGCTATTTCTCTTGCCGGCTTCCACTCCTCTTATCAATTACCCAATCACGCATCTTTAACGCCAACAGCATCTGACATCCCAGCCGAGAGACCTTACAAAACACACCCATCACATTACCCATCCGAAATCATCTCTCTTTCTCCCACCGAAACGTACGCAAACTATACGCCGTCCTCAATTTCCAGCTCGCTTCTATAACGCAGCCAAACGAAAAACAACTAAACAGTATACCTAATACGCAACGTCTATTGTATGCACGCTGCACTTGGCTCTCGCGGAATGCACGTCTTTATGGGACGCGTATAGAGTAACAACTCACGGTTCGTTGAACCTCCTCTAAAACCGGCGCGATTCTTCTACGCCGCGGGCCTTTTTATTCCGCGTACGCGCTCGCATTGTCTCGAAATAAACGACTAAGCTAAGCGAGCCTTGCGCCGCGGCCGCTGAAAATTCGCGGCCGAGATCACGTGTGTACGCATTCTTCGGCGGAAATCGGCCAGAAGAGGGAGCGATGCAGTACGAAAAATTCCTCGGCGCTTTTATCGGGCTTTGTTTGGAAAATTGCCGCTGTAATTATACACCGTTTTGTTAGCTTAATGGAACCTGCACGTGGACGTGTGTTCTATAGTTGCATTGCGCAGAGAAGTGATTAATTAATAATGCGCGCGTGCGCTTTGATTAAAATGAGGATAAACTAAAGATCGCGTGAACGAGAGAAAAAGGAGCAGGCACGCGCGTTAATATCTATAACTGAAATAGTTATTAAATTGCTTCAATTTTCAATTATCCAAGCTCTGATGGGCTTTCAACGCAAAACGAATCCAATGAAAATTTCAATCTAGTCGAGCGCGCGCCCGATCGTACCAACGCGTGCGGCCGAATCTCAATCGATGAGGCGTGATTAATCGCACGCAGCGTGCACGCGAATTCGATTAAGTTCCGTAATTGATGTCCGATATCACGGAATTCGGAACGAGGACGATCAATGAAATGTCCGCACCTCGACGAACTACAGCTCTCAGGCTTTACTCTCGCACTCTCCGTGAGTATACATGCGCTTGTGAATGAAGTGACGGTCTGGTAAAGCAGGAGTCTGACGTACCGATGATACTAGAGCCAGAGGCGATGGAGTTGGGACGACTCGCGCCATCTGAGAGGCGATAGCTCAAATTGATGGAGAGTCAACGGGCCGTGCGATTTTACCATTCGCGGTATAGGGTTTGACGGTTTGGAATATCGACTTGATAATTAGTTATTTTATCCAAGATAAGCCAAACTGTTTTACTACATCGGAG
The DNA here is from genome assembly GCA_900474305.1 of Cecidostiba fungosa. Lineage (NCBI taxonomy): Eukaryota > Metazoa > Arthropoda > Insecta > Hymenoptera > Pteromalidae > Cecidostiba > Cecidostiba fungosa. Next base: position 78,707 of record UCOJ01000198.1, on the reverse strand, counting down.
GCTTTCTTTTTTGATTTGCATAATTTGTTTGAGTGTCTAGAAATATAATTTTGCAAAAATTCAAGCACAACAAACGAATTTCTCAAAAGACCAGTATGAAATTTACATCGATAACGACGTGACAAGCTTATCGCTGTATTGCAGTCGAACAAAACTACAACGAATGTTTCGCAAAAAGTTATGCTCAGTTGTTTGAAACTTTTAAAAATTATCGACTTCCTTTGCAGTTTTATTTCTTGTATGCTTCCAGAATTCGCAAGACTTTTCACCGTTATAAAAGTTGGGAAAAATTCTTTATTGCAGGAGAAAATAGTACTTACAAGGCTCTCCACACCTCTCCATTGCATTCCTGAGGCGAGCCGCAAGCACGTATTGTAAATGCAAATCTTGAAATACTAGTCACAACGCGCACTTCTTCGACCTGGTTCTAACGAAAAAAAGTTTGGGAGGTGCCACGTGCTAATTGCATGTAAAAGAAAATGCTTGCAAGTTTGACAAAAGAAAGTAACAGTTAGCACGTCTTACGTCGATTTGCGTATGAAAAGTACAGATCAATCAATTAGCAGTACTTTCTTCAATACAATAAATTCTTTTCAAAATAGATTCCACCGAAACAAATTATAGAAAAATTATAATAACTTTTGATTGTCAAGTAGTTTCAAGGACGTATTTCCAGTTCTAACTTATTTCTGAAGTAATTTACAGAAATTCTCAACAAAAACGCCAATTTACCAACGTAAATTTTTTGTTTTCAAATAATGATTATTGATTTTATGAAAATAGAAATTGCACGTCTTTTTCTTAGAAAGATATGTATGGATATTGAAAAATTCATGCTTGCACTTACTGGAAAATATAATAGAGCAAGTGTAACAAACAAACATTGTGTCAGTTGCAATGTGTTTATGGAACGTTACGGAAGTCTTGAAGAAAATATTATAAAAATGAACAACCTATGGGTTCTCACAATTCTTTACCTTTCTTTGTATAAAATAATCGTAGATGGAGAATCAACGTTTGCTATTGATACAATTGTGCAAGAAATCTCTAATAATTTGAAACCACACCATCTAACTTTTTTTATAAACAATTTTAATTCGGTCGCAACACAGCAAAACGTTTTTATTCAGAAGTGTGCAAATGAAATACCGACTCTAGTGATCGATTTAATCCGAATGAAGCGATCTGGTGATAATCGCTCGTTAGAAATGCCTTTTTTCAAAGCACCTAGATCTTCAACGATGTATATTATTTTAGCGAACGAAAGTCAGGTTGAATTGGAAGAGCGAAAAACAAATAGTATACTTGACGACTTGGTTGCTATATCACCTATAACTCCGAGACCCAGAAGCTTATTGCTATATTTTAGTGATAACAGCTTATTCCAACATAAATTTGATGCAATTTTATACTATGCCTGGACTTTGAAATTTTTAGATTTTTCGATCATGGTATGTAATCGCTACGATATAAGCACTTTCAATTATAATCCTTTTACTAATGTTTACAATATGAAAAATTTGCAAACGGTATCTGACGTATTTCCGGACAAGTTGAGCGATGGAAACAATTATCCTTTAAAATTGCCAGTATTTGATTACCCTCCTTTTATAACTATGAGAGAGAATAAATACATCGGTATAGGATATAATTTAATTCAAGTTATGGCAAAAAAGTTGAATTTTAAATTAGAGCATATTACCTACGATTCTGATGTCTATACTAATATCGATCAACTGGTAGAATTAGTCTTGACTGAGTTAGGAAAAAACAATATAAACCTCGTACCGGCCTTTCAATTTGTAAAAAAATTAATTTATCAACCACCATACGTGTTTGGAATTCCATTCGAGATGTCTAAATTCGTCGTTATTGTTCCTATTATTTCAATATCTAAATTTAACTTATCTTTAAATTTTTTGATCTCCACCTTAGTATTACCTACTGTACTACTATGTTTGACTATCGCCACATATTTTATGAGATTTTCTCCAAAGTATTGGAATGTTTTCAATATTTTACAAATTCTGCTGGGTTATCCAATTTCGCATCCACGTAAATTAATTGAAAGGGTCGTTTATCTAACCGTAGTGTTTGTAGCATTAATACACTCTACTCAGATTTTTTCGAAGGTTTTTGAACTAAAGCTTTATGAAAAAGAGAGACAGTTTGATAGCACCGAAGACATATTGAATTCTCGTATGAATATTTACATGATTCACATGTCTACCGATGCTGTTGATCCAGATTTCATAAAACTGCTCGAAATAAGCAAAAAAAGCAAAAATTATGCCGATTGCATAGAGAACAATATCCTAAAAACTGGTAATGCCATGTGTATAGTTCCATATTTCATTGCAATGTATTTACTGAAACTAAGGAAGTATATGAGCATTGATGGATCACCTTTGATAAAAAAAGCTGGAATAACATTTGATCCTGACTTTCTTGCAACACATTATGAAAAAGCATCGCCATTTGCTGCAAAGTTCGATAAAAAGCATCTACAGATATTGGAGTCAGGAATTTTTGACTATTGGAAAGACAATTTTGAGGATGGCAAAATCCAAAATTTAAAGGAAACCCACGTAAAGAAAAATGAAGAGAAAATCAATATCAGTTTGCAGCTTATTATTGTATTCTTAGGAATCGGATATAGCTTAGATACAAAGTATTTTGTTTGTGAATTCATTTTCAAATATGTTACCACTCATTTCCGAATATTGCGTTAAAACAAAAAAATTATTGACATTGTAGTCTTCAAAAATTGTTAATCGCTAAAATTGTGATAATCGCTCATTAGAAATGCCCTTTTCAAAGAACTTGTATGTATTTTAGTGGTTAGAGCTCAATAAAACATAAATTCAATGCAGTACTATACTACGACTGTATTTATCCACTTGTAATATTTTACCCAGATTTTCATGCGTGCCCTTACGAAAAAACATCACCTTTTGCTACGAAGTTTGATGAAAAAGCATCGACAAATAATGGAGCCCGGAATTTTCGATTATTGGAAAGATAATTTTCAGTATGACAAAGTCCGTTGCTTGAAGGAAAGTGAAGACACTAAAAATGGAGAAACAATCAATAGCAGTTTTCAGCAAATTATTGTAATATTACCCACTGCATATTTTAACGTCGATTTGACATTCAAGGATGTTGCCTGTAATTGCTGTGTACTCCTTAAAAATTAAAAAATATAAATAATAATATTGTCTTTTATACTGTATTTATTTCGCTTCGTCTTCCAAGAGAAGCAAATGTCTAAAGCAACCCACATCCCTTGAAATCCCACAACAATTGCTCCACATCCCTCTCCATTGCCGCACGTAGCACTCGTAAATCGCGAAAAGTCACGGAGTATAACGGAGCGCGGCGCGCGAGAAAGAAAGATGTGTACACACAGCGAGAAAAGAGCCTCGAAGATCGCTACCACGAGGATCTTCCCACACAGGATCAGAGGCGCGACGCGCTGGATATTTCATTGCAGGATCCGCGTGGAAAGGATCATGTTGCATTACCGGCAGCCGCGTGGCACCGCTGACCCTGTGTGTGTCTCTCTTTCACTTTCTCGCTTACTAAAGTCTCGACGTGTGCGCGCGCTTTACTTTGTTATTGTGAATATACGCGCCCGACTTATAGGCACTTTTCCGACGTATTGACTATTTTACGCTACACTTTTGGATAAACTATAAAAAAAAAGATTATTACTGCAGTGTACGATTCGCAGCGCAATTAAAAATGATCAAGCATGCTTCATATTTATCACCCTCTAAGAATGTCAATCAAGTTTACATTGTAATAAATTTGTTCGCCGATTGTACTGTCATCGTAAATCAGCATAACTTTGAATACATAAATTGATAATGCGCGCGAGCTTACGGATGCGCACATTATAATATTGCTAAAATATCGAATCTATTTAGCATAATCCGTGATGCCTCGCAAAGACAACGTTCGAGAGAATCCGAAAAACGCAAAGCAGACTCGGTTAAACTAGACCGAAAAATGGCGAAACGAAAGTTCGCCATGCTGGCATAAGCGTGAGAACGATTCAAATTTTTGCCCCTCAAAACACGCTTAGCCGAGAGCTACCATATACGCGGTGTGAAATGCAGAACGCTCTATCGCACGTTTTGTAAAAGGCGTTCGTCACGAGTCGGAACGTGTCTCCTCTCAGTTATAAGACGATGTCTTCCATGAATATAGACACATACTCTAAGGCTCTTGCACTTCGAAAAAAAAAATAATAATAAAGAATCAACAGATGGTGCACGAAGAGGGGCAGGGGTATTCTCGCGAGTAAAACTTATTAGAGCCTCACTCGCGCTGCTCCTAATAGGATTCTACGATTTGAGTGATTTGTGATCTTTCTGATTTAAATATGAAATCGTCCGGGGAAGGGCTTTTCTCGGAAGGGTCGCCGACCTCGAGAACCCGCGTGTGTGTGCGTGCGAGAGCACGAATCATTCGTATAGCGCACACTGACTTCTTTTTCTTGCTCGGGCTCCTTTATTCTGCGCTCGTAACTTATTATTATTATTATTATTTTTTTTTTGTTCGGACGCATGATGCGCTCATATAGTGCTCTCTATTGTCCGGAGATTTACAGCTGTTGGAGATATTTTAATAAGTAGGATAAAATGCAAGCGTTTTTAAGATACTAATATAAGCGCAAGTAGAGTTAGGGTAAAGTTAGAGAGTAATTACTAAGTCATTGAAATATCGAAAAAATATTTTCAACCGCTGCTTCGCTTTGCCGGATGAGCGTGTTTTGTGCTTATCAAACGTAAAAGAGAAGATACGAGCTATTTTTACGTTTTGAGAGCGAGAACATGTATACATTGCGCAAATGGCGCTCATTCGCAATTTGATACGGTCTGTCGATATGTCGAACGGAACAGAGGAGTTATTCTAATTAAAGACTTATCTGTATCATGTCAGCGAAGCGGTTTGAAAATCTCGTGATTCCGAGAAATAATCCAGTATTTTGCACCATTGCTCGAAATTTATTAGATTATTTAATTCTCAAAAATGTTGATTACAATTTCTCGTTCATTGATCGATGCACGTGCGCACGCAAAATTCGGTCTCGAAATAAAGCACAAAAGCAGCATAATGTTATCAACTGTCGTAAAAGTGAGTCAACTTACGAATGGCAAGCTCCTCAATCCAATAAAGATTGCACTTCAGATACTCACCTGCAAAAGAAAAGAAAGGTGAATATTAGCAAATAAAATAAAATTAAGCGGAATATGGAAAACAAAAAATTCAGCAAAAACATATTCCCGATCGGAAACAACATAATCAGGAAAATTGTATCATCATCGGCAGCGCGATCGCGCGTTAAAATCCTAAGCAGCAATGCCTGCTCCACAATTATTTACACATCCGCGAGTCAATAATTACAGCGGCAACGCAACCCGGGAGCCGCCTCCGAAAGACAATAACAATTTCTTAAAGTCAGGGGGCTCGATAATCGCGCGACAAACGAGTCGCGGAGCCTCTCTAATTATCGTCCGCGCCTCGCAGGAAAGCCGCTGCTGCGCCGCGATATTAAACGCGCGCGCGGACGGCTTATAAATTCAGAGCTAAATACCCGCGAGGGCTGTAAACTTCTGGCCTTTACGAGCGGTCGACAGGCTTCCTTTATTTATTTTTTCTTTCTCTATTCCTTGTCTGGTCTATTTTTTGCGACGGGAAAGAACTGGTAGTACGGGAGTCTCTAATTGGCGCGAGCTTCTGATGTTGCGCGCGGGCGTCGCCGATGTGTTTTATGATCTTCACGTAGTGGGCGATCGTCCATAGTTGGGATTAATTTTTTACAAATTTTATCAGTTTTTCGAGAGAGGGCGATAAATACACGTGTCCTTTGATTAAACGCGCATTTTTTATTTTTCAATACAAGCAGCGGAGCCTCTTTACACAACGGCGTTCAATTTCATCGAAATCATAAACAAGCTTCAAGAATGAACCAAAGCCAAAAAAAATCCGAGAATGCGGACAAAAAACCGCGCGAAAAAGTGGAATACTTTACAGCCCGATAATAACCATCCACCTTGCGCCTTAAATAAAACCACAAAAGCCTTCTTCCCTCCCCCCAGCAACGATCTAACCCGTCTCGGGCCTTATCGAGATTCGGCCAAAGGTAAGACACCTCAGAGAGCATCGCCCCAAAAGAAAGCTGAGCAAATAAAAAGCGAAATAAATGCTCGAGTCGTAAAGTGCAAAGGTTGTACAAGCGCGAAAGACGAGTATTATTAAAGGTTATTAAAAGCATGTACATATAAAAGAGAGGACGCCGCGCGTATTCGGTGATTTTTCGCCGGGCCAGATCCCTGGACTCGATATACCCGCGAAAGGAAAATATTCCATTACACGTCGCCTCTCGCTTCTTTGCCCCGTGTGCGGAATTCGTAAAACTCGCGAGTTAGTGCTGCCATAAAGGACCTGAGGGCGTGTCACGCTCGGCTTCGTCTCATAAAGTTCGGCGCCAGTTTTTGTAGGCGCGAGAGGTATGACCGGGTTACAATTTAATTGGGACTTTTCCAGTCGAGAGAGAGAGAGAGAGAGAGAGGAATGATAATGGCATCGTGACACGCGGTATTCTTTCGCTAAGAGAGGCATTAAGAGCGCCGAATTGAAGCCGCCATCAGGAATTTGTATTGCCGGCTAATGACGGCTGCCGGTACACACGTTATCGTTCGAAACTTTGTAAAAAAAAAAGAAAACCTTCAACGGCTGCGTTTATTACCTTCCGAAGAGAAACTTTCGAAATTTTAACAGTGTTCTGCACGGTGAAAAAATAAAAATACTGTAATATGAGAAAGACGATTGCTAATTAGAAAAGCCGCTTCTTCTGCATTAGTCGCCTATCAGCCAGAAGAAGATAGAAGAAGAAGAAGCCGAGATAATTGCGGCCAACTAACAAAGAGATACAGGAAGTAGAGAGCCCGTAGAAGCACGCGCGCAAAACAAATAGCCAGGGCTCTTTCCGGGGCTGCAACGGCAGCAGTTGTCGGTTTAATAAGACGAGCGCGTGGCGTGGACGATCGTTATGCCGCTTCATATAAGCCGGGACTCGTGACCGGATCCTCGCCTCGATGAGAGTAGCACAGCTGACCGACTGATAACGGCTCGAAACATCTGCTGCAGAAGGTACTTTGTTATCTTCCTATATTTTACTAGTTTTTATAGTAGAATTTTAATTTTTTAATAAATATATACGATACCAGTATATACACGAATATCGGAAAATATTCAAAGTATGCTTTGCTTATGAAATCGTGTTCGAGTTATTCATAGACCCCCATCGCATAGAGTGCGTATAAAGGCTCTGCGATTTCTCACGCGCGGAACCCTTTAATTTTGGCCGTTAACGCTCTATTTTCAGAATGCGCGAGTCAGCGCTTTCTGCGCGTATTCAGACTCGGCCAGTTATAAACTCGGCGTGGAATTGGTATATTGCTTTATAATGCGCTGAAACTTAAAAAACAATCAGCGCATTTTACACGATTGTAAATGCACTTCAAATTATCGCGAAATTTTTATTACAACGAGCTCACATAGAAAAGTGTTGAGCGAACGGTTCCGTACATCGTAATTACACACATAAGCATAGTGTAGCTATATACGCCATCGCCTTACTTATACACGCGGTTTATCATAAGTTTCAATCAGTTTGACTAGACGTTCGGTGGATCGCGATGCCATGCGTCTATCTCTTTCTCTCTCTCTCTCTACTCTACACGTATACAAATTTCCCTCTCATTAAAATCGCTTTTAATTGGCGCTCGAATGAGGGGAGTGCTAATCTCGTTGTATCTCCGGTGAAAGAACGCTTTGGAGAGATGGCGAAAAATTCCGGCAACAAAGCGATGGAAAATGGACAAAACAATCACTCGCGCTAATAGGAATAATTGCAGGTCTCTCTCGCGGCCTCAGAGTGATCGAAAGCTCGACAAGCTATATATATAGCGGAACTGTCGAGCGTCTTTTAGTCGCTTGATTACTTTGTAAACGTGGGATGGACGAATTCGTTAGCTCTCATTGTGCTCACGAGCCTTTGTCTCGAATGAGTAGAGTTTCTCTTTGCGAATCGAGAAAAATTTAAGTCGATGATAGCTCGATCAGCTCATCCCGAGGATTCATCAAGCCATCCTCTGTTACTCAATATTCAGCGTGACAAAACGTCTATCCAATTCGTGATACTCAAAGCTACAGCGAAAACTTTAGAAATTCTCGCTATCTCAATTATATTCTCCGGCAACAAGATTATTTTTATCGACTCTCTTTTTCACTCTCTTCGCACGCATGCACTGACAGCGACGACAGAAAGTCTGCCGAGCCTCTTCCCTCCACCCCCCTCCAAACACACAAGCATGTGTCACTCGCGCGACTTCCAGGTTTTCACGCGGTATATCAATTAACTACTGCCGGTTTTCGACATCAGGACGAGGCGCGCGACGCCGAGAGTGTCTATATACTGTGTTATTTGAGCGCAGGAAGAGATTTATCAAGCGCGACAGAGCGTTGAGCGCCATTTTTGAATTTGCCAAATGAGTATAATACGCTATACTGCCGCTGAATTAATGGGAAGTGTGTGCCGAGAGCCGTTTAACTTTCCTGTCGCGTATCTTGTTCTTTTCTTTTTCGGCGCAGGTGCGGAATATCGAAATTTTTTCGTGTATACCTCTCTCGTTGCACGGTGAAAACTTAATTAACAAAGATGTAATAATAAAACACAGCGGCGGCGGCGGCGGCGCAACGGTTTCTCGCTTTTTGCCGCGCTGATATATAAATTACGTAAATCGAATTCCGACAAATAAAGAAATTTGTTCGTACAAGTTGTTCGGCGGGTATGGGACTTTTTATTTTTTTCTTTCTCTCGGTGAACTTGGGAGGAATACAGTTGCTTCGCGGAGAGCTGTAGTTTATTTTCCAATCTTGCGGGTTTTGTGAAAATAAGGCATCGTTAATATTTTTTTTTATAATATAACAGTACAGGGCTTGCTATTAATTTTCAGTTAACGATTGACAAATTCGTGATTTCTATGAAAATTACTGCGCGCGAACGAGTAAAAATCTTAATTAAACGAGTCGCGACATTGATTAAGAAATTCACTTCTCGCCGCAGTCAGTATAAGCTTCCGGCGCAAAATTTACAGCGATTTTCATGTTAATCGGAGTAATCACTATGTTTAAACAAGGATAAAGCTCGGCAGCGTCATCTATCAATCCATCGAGCGGTATTGAACGAGACATAAATAATAGTCCACATGCATTTATTCAGAAGCAGACACGCTTATTAGCGTCTATAACTAAACCTCTTCATAATTGAACTTTTATCCATCAGATAAGCCATAAATTACACTAGCAGCGAGCCAAGCTGCACATACAGTGTAGTAAAGAATTTCTTTAAGAATTATCGCCCGCAGAAAGTTTCTTGCGAGAGAAAGCTGGAAAGAAAAAGCTCGTAATGAAATTAACGTTCGTTCGCGCACAAATCAATCGTGTCTCTCTATATATAAATCGTATAAAAAGCGCGAACAGCTCCGCGCACAGGGAAATCGAATTACTTTCATCTCGTACAATAATGATTACAATTTAAGAAAAAAAAGCACAACTAATTTAATCGATCAATTTTCTCGTCTCGCATAAACGCGCAGATCCTCGAGCAGATACACGCAACTGTATCACGCTCGCGCGTCGCAATTTACAGCGAATAATAATTCAATAACAATAAACCCAAAAGAAAAACTCTCGAACATCGCGCTATACCAATAATCATCTGTAAATCACTCCTCATAAACGATCAGCAAGCGCATCCAGCAGTAACCACACCAGCACACATTTGAGAGGAGCAAAAAGCTCAAGGGAAAACCAAAAAAAAAAAAAAGGAGCCGAGAGTAAAGTGCTTCCGCATGGCGCAAAACAAGCCGCGCGGATCACATGCGCCTAGAGCACTCAGGCATCCCGGCGAATAAATCGCAATAAAGACTCGCCAAGCGCGTGGTAGCAGCCGGCGTGCGTAAGTTCATAAACTAATCGCGCATCCGCCGCGTCGATATCGATCAGAGAGAGAGAGAGGGATCCTAGGAGCTGCGCAATTGCCGCCGCTGTTGCTGCTGCTGCTGGCTTATTTATCGCTGGAAATTATGTGCCCGGACCTTTTTTCTCCCTTGCGGCAAGCGCGCGCAGGCTCGATTATTATGCCGCGCGCCCGCTATTAATTATGGCCCTGCCGATCATTAATTCATAGGGGGATCGGTCTCTGCTGGTATGCGGGAGATTGTGCTGGGGTTTATTTTGATTTTGGGTTTGTAGGTTAAATTTTTGGCAGATTTATCGCGCTGACTTTAATGCTGGAATGTGGACCAGTGCTACTGGAAATACTGAGGAGCGAAGAAAAATTTGCAGAAAATACAAATTCCACGGCTAACACGTATACGTTATGTCAAGTCGTAAGTTATTAGGGATGGGTCTGGTTTACTACTAGAAATCTCCTGCAACATTTGCAAATATTTACACATAAATCAGCCGACATCCTCGTGTCAGAAGTAGACTCAAAAGTCGAAGCGTAAACTTGCCATTTTTATAGAGAAGAGACGCGTAAAAGCGCGGACAACGGGACGCTAAAACACCTTTGACCTGAAATTTCCATTTGCCAAGCTCAAGTTCGTAAGACACTTGGTCTTTGTTGTTTCGGCGTATGGTTATTATCTGCTAGGCGCGTCGAAGACGAGGCGATGAAGAGAGTTCGAGATGCGTCAAACGCTGCCTAACTGTTTTCCCTTGTACCGCCGGCTGACGTTTATGGCCGTTTCGTATATGGGCTCATGCTTGATGTGACAGCTTTTAATAAGGGTGAAACTTTCTACATAAGATCGAAACTCGAAAATCTTCACTTTTTAATGGATCGCTTGATCCGCGCTTTGACTTTATGGTAAACTGCTTTCTCTAAATACACAATGTAGTATTAAGGCATCTTTGATGACTTTTCTGCCCATCAAATTCATATGCTTTCAGAAATAAATCAATTTTAAAGCACGCAGTAAATAAAACCTTAATAGCATATACGATACGAAGCAAGTTGTGTATACGCTTTTATAAGACATTGTGAGTTTTAATCAACCCATTAATTTAAATCCTTGAATTTCAGTTCTAATAAAATACTTATGAAATCCGCTCGATAGACGTTCCGATCGTTACTTTTATACAGCAACGCGTGTAATCGATATCTCCAAGACACTCTACGGCATATAAACAACACAATGAGCAAAAGACCGTTAATTATCGTAGCTAACTCCGGGATCCATAAGACATATTCTAACTCTGAAATCCAGAAGAAATTTATCTATACAATCGGCAAGCTTTCGCTCGCTTTCGCTTTTACCACGACTACTACTACTACTTCCTTAAATCAATCGCGCCAATAACTTTTTCATCATTATAAATCCGCAGCCGCCGCCTATATATCTGCACAGAGCAGTGCTTGAGGAAATTAACGAAAACGAAAAACAATTATTACTGAAAAGCACCGCGATGGACGACTGCATACTCGTGACCAATTATTTACTACATAACGGTCGCCCCTGTACAGCACGTTTCGGTCTAAACAATCGCATATACATGTATAGATCGTCGATCGGTCTAATTCGTCGGTCTATACACTCCACTGTATATAGGAGAACCTCCTCGAGGGAAGCACGAAGCCGACGACTCGCGGCGGCAATAAACAATGGAAATTGTCCAAGTGCAGAGAAAGTGCGGAAATTAAGCAACTGCACAGCCGAGGAGTAGTGTATTATATTGCTCATGTTTTTGTTCGCCTGTGTGTACGCGCGTAGTTATGTGAACTTACAGCAGATGGATTTTAGAGATAGCCGTGTGTGTTGTGAGAGCTTGCAAAAATCCGGTATATGGGAACGACTTCGATGGGTGAATTATGTTATTTCGAAACGCGGATTTGAATTATGACTCGGTAGATATCATTCGATATATTGTATATATATCTTCGCCATGGGAATTACGAGGTGAGAATGAGATTTGCTTTTCATCCGATCGTATACCTCGATTCGATGAAAATTCGCATGATTTGCTCACAGCGTAATATTAACACGTATACGATACGAAACTAACACTACGCAATTAATATACATTCTATATCCACTGTCGATATACATTATGCTCGTGTATACGCGTAAGCAAGTCACTATACGACCCCGGGCGATCAAACATACTCGTATTATTATACACGAGCCGTCTCAAAAAATGATTTACATCGCCATAACACAACGCGGAAAATTTATCAATCATCTCGAGGTGCAGCCTCCTAATCCCACGATTATTAGCAAATCTCAATATCGTTCCGCAAACATCATTATAACCACCAGCTCATACATTCCAACGGCTCTAAGCTGCCCGTAAGACAATCAGCAGCCAATGCTTATATGCTTATCACCCCGTTGCTCTCAAAGTCAAATTCTCGAGACACACACATGTACACGCGCGCATTGCAAATTAACGTCGCTGGATTATGAATAATGAATGCGTTCCCCGCGGGGGTATCGCACGCAGAATGTAAATACTATACCCGACGCGGAATCGCATACATATATATAGAGTCTTAGATAATGACTGCTGCGCGAGCCGCCGGAGAAAGAAAAAGTGTCTAAGCATTGATGCTATCGCGATAGAGAGAGAGAGAGAGACAATGACGGATACCGGGAACTACAATAGCCACACTCGGCGTTTAGCGAGTAATTATTTCGGCCGGTCGATCGTGCCGAACGATTGCAGAGGCGAGAGACACGCTTTTGGTGTAGGTGTGGTTGCGGTGTGGCTGATGTATTCCAATGCGGAATCGACTGCTGGCCGTTTTACTACCGCATTTTTGAGTGATAAGCATCACCTTCGTGGTCGTTCACTCATTTTTTATTTTAAATCCCCTAACTCAGCTTTAAATTATATACTCTTATACGACTAACATCTGGATGACCAAGCGAAATTCAATCGCACTTTACAACAATACCGCGCGATAACAAACAATACACCGACAAAGCAGGCGTCAAGTACACCGCCAGCATCCCCGTAAACGTATATCGCGTCGAATCGAATGCTTCACGGCCAATAAAAAGCGCACACTCATGTACATAGCCTCCTCCGGTCCTTCGATATATTACAGACACCGCAGCAGCAGCTGCTACAGAAGGGGGTGTCAGCTGATTACCGAGCACCCGCATTCATAATCGTTCGTTCCGCCAATTTCGTAACGTCGCGGTGCAACGAATCGTGCCGCCGCACGCGCATGTACGTATACATGTATCGGACTCCTGCAACAGGTATATGTATATATATATAACTAGCGCAACGTCGGAATCGATCGACCGAGCGATCGATTATAATGGCCGAGTGTTTTTCGTGGGGCGGACTCTGCGGACACCTTGTCGGAAACGCGGTGCAATTTTTCGTTGCGTAATGCAGCAGGGGTATACCTATATAAGTTGGGAAATTGATAGGCGATCGATTTTACGCGGTCTGTCGAGAGATGCAAATGGGTTATTGTTTGCGGCGGAAAATTACACGGGTTTTTGCTCCGGACTGATTGCAGAGGCTGGTCAATTTTTTTTTCCAGCGACGCGTTATTTGGTAACAGTGGACTATACAGATGTATAGGAGAGCGAACAGTAGAGCTCAACCAGAGCTGTCTTCGCAATCTCATTAGCATACGTTCGATCATCCCATAAAGATCGACACCGACAACTTGATTCCAGACTGCCTAAAAGCCGTACGAGAGTCATGCCATCATCATTCCGACGACAAAACAAGCCGTCAATCGTGAAAATTTTTCGAGTCGTGGGGTCCCACGTCAAATTCCCCGCCCGCGGCTTTATAATCTCGACTTACGTAACATACCCCGCGACGACGCTCTCTGTTAGAGTGACCCGCATATAATTACTCGCGTTTAAAGCCCGTAGCGCTATGCTCTCTGCCTACGGCTCCCACGAGAGGATCACGGGGACACCCTTTCGCTCCTTTTCTTCGGGGCGAGCATAAATTCTGGCGACGTTAAAAGCGTGTCCGCGGGCCATAACTCGATCGCGCGATCGTGTTGCTGGAGTGGCGCCCTCTACGTGCAGTCCGACATAACCTAGAAACGTGTCTGGAGGGATGAAGAAATTACGGCAACCGCTTTCACGAGGATATAGACACGTAAAGTTTGACGATCTGAATTCAAAGTGATGCGAATCGTTGTGTATGGCTATATGATTAACGATCATATACCCGTAGATCATGATTAGATTTGAATAACATAACATTATATAGACTTGGCTACATAGTTTCACGATTACGTGATCCTTGCAATTTTTCAGCTTGAAAAATGATTTCGAAAGCGAAATAAAACGTATCTTATATTAGTATCAGTCAGAGTCAACTATCCGGAAGCATTAGACTCGTGCTTTTCAAGCAGTGCAGTGTAATTAGTTTAACGTGTTCATTAATCCGATCAGTCCGCGTTATATATCACGAAATCGTCCGGCAAAATTATGGCACACAGTCGGTCGGGCGCCTAATACGTCAGTTGACGACTTCTTTTTGAAATACCTGTACATTAAATATATCACTCAATTTCTCCAGTACTGCACGCACACGCCTCTGTCCCAATGACTCACTTTTTCAAGTGCGCACCGTGCAATTTTCCCCGAATTACAATGTTTTTCCCTGCATACACGCAACTTGAGATTATTTATCGCTAAAGCTGGGAGGAAATTTGTACCGACTGTGAAATTACGAGCCCGAGGGAAACAACGCGTATGTGCGCGCCTATATAGGTATACGCGGCGGTTTATAATGAGAAGCTCGTCTCAAACACAACCTTCTAAGCGATATGCGATTATGACGTCCAGCCACGCGCAAAGCTGACATTTTTCTAATCACACATATAAGCCGCGCATCTCGGAGTACTTATAATATAACGCTTTCTCTTCCGAGGATTCGCGGAATTCGTTTACCGTTGCATCGATATCGGCCGATTTTTAGCGCGCGCACGCGCAGTATACAGCTTGTAATTGCGACGCGGCTGACATTCATTAATAGGCAGCGGAGTCAAATTATACCTCGCAGTTTTCACTTAAAGCCGAGAGACGTAACTAAGCGCCCAAGTTATAAATGCAGCCACTATAATTTTGATTTACCGCGCATTACACTCTGTGTTACGTATATAGTCCCCATTGCACCTATATGAAGTAACTGCGCGCGCGGATTGTCAAAGTTTATTTACAAGGCGGTCGCTCGAGGAATTCTTAAAATTTATCTCCTCGACTTTTTTTGCCCGGAGCGCGACATATTCGAGAAAGATTCTTATCTGTTGTTGCGCGCGCGTGAAAATGCCGTCTCGAAAAAAATGAGGAAACGCGAGTAGTATATATACACCGATAAACGCGTGAAATTTATGCAAGGAGCGCTGGATTACTCTGCCGATACGCGTACACGCGTATAATAATAACTCAGTAGCCGTCGAGTGCAGTAGTGCAGGTGGGCAGTGTAGTGTGCGAGATATCTCCAGTATACAGGATATACATAGAGACGGAACGGAGGCTGGTCGAAAATGAAGGATTCACCTCGAGTGAATAAATCCACACTGTTAGGTATATATACAATCTCCGCGTGCGTTATACTCCTGCTCTATCCCTCTCAATGCGAAGAAACAAAAGAGCAATAAGTCAGAGTATCGCGATTGTCGCGAGAGGCGCGAAGACTTTCCTAAAAACTCGCAGCGAAGAATCTCCTATCCTTCTGTCTTCTGCCGTAAATCAGCGATAAATCCTAGCGGCGACGACGACGACGACGAGTCGACGAGGCTGTTTTCCATACACACACACACACACACATACCCACACGAAGCTCTTCCCACAGTTTGTCGCTTTCATCGGCTTCGCGGGTATATGTATATAGAGGAAGTAGTGCCTCCTCTCGCGACGACGGACGCCTTCTGGTTTTATGTGCCTACGCGATCGCGATTCTCTGTGTGTGTAGTATATACAAAGACTGCGAGAGATCGCCGAGGCGAATACCGGAGAGGCTCATAACTTTCCTCGGCCGGAGGAGATTCGATGCCTGTTGTATACATGTATATATACGCGCGTATGCAAGGAGGTGTATAAATATAAACGTATACGTGCGAAAAGGGGAGATTGTGCGAAGCTGCCTCTTGTTTCCGAGACGAGAGGAATAAATTCTTCGAGTTCCTTTTTGAACTCTCGAGGATTATTATTGCGCGAAAATGGGCGCGGGAAATAATTGCAAAACAAATCACATCGAACATCAAAAGCAACACACGGTACATCCTGTAACGCAAATCGCACACTCGAAAGTCCGCTACTCATATTCGCTACCGAGATCGTGTGGGCGAATATTAATTCAAACTGATAGCGGCCATTAGTTTAGCTCATGCGCATTCGGATGTGGCCAATCGAGCAGCGGAGTGATAGGCGACAAGTCCGAATATAATTTCCAGATGGGACCGCTCGAGATTTACGAGCTACACGAGAGAGAGAGAGAGAGCGGTGGACATGCAAGTGCAGCCACTTGGCAACTGATATGTGTATATGTATATTATATACTTACAGCGAGTTTTCGCGAATGGCCCGAGGTGTTTGTGCGATTATTATTATCATCGACAGGTTGACTCGCGAATTCACCGAGTTATTGCGTCACTTTAGTCGCCAACAACGTGTCTACTCGAAATTAACACGACGCAACAAACAAACGCTCGAAAATTTAATTAATGACGCACGTGATGCCGACTCGGAGACAATCCGCCAAGAGCGTAAGCGCACTTGGAACCGTCAGCGTCTTGAGAGTGTCTCCCACGAGTGACAGAAGAGAGGCGTTTGGCACGCGAGTCGAAACTTTAATCGTGCCGAGCATTTACTATTGTTACATGCGAAATTTCACGCTCACGGTCAGCAGAATTCTCAATCGACAAATATCGCAAAATTTTCACGCAAATACATTCTCCTACGGAAAATTAGCACGTGCGCATCTCAGTCGCGCGAGGCATTCGCCTATACGGCCTCGCGCGAATTATCTACCTACCCACTCGCGTGTGTATAACGGTGCGCACGCGAGAGAGTGAGAGGTGCCGCGGCGGAGCGATGACATAACGCTTTATATACCGGCTGCAGTCAGTCAGTCAGTCGCGGCGGCAGCCAAGTCGGCGACAGTCGGGAATTCTGTTTATTTTGCCTGCTTCGGAGATATTCCAGGCATTTCGTGATGCTGGTGTACTAATAATACCGAGCTGAGACCTTTTGTACGCGTGTATTATAGACGAGAATGGAATCGTAGAAATTAATAACGCGTAAAACCGCGAGTCGTCGTCGTTGGTGAAACTGCAAATACCTCATTACACATCGCGCAGTATATATACATACATATATAAACGTAAAGCGAAAGCTGCGGTCATTAAGAAATGACCATAACGCGCAGCGGCACATTCCCGCCCGCGAATGCAAATGTTATATACCGGCTCTCTGACACACTCGCAGCACTAACGGCGGAAATAAAGTGCGGCTCGCGCTTTACGATTTACTTACATGCCATTACGCGCGAGAGCGACGCTGCTGCTGCTGCTGCTGCTGTTGTTGTGCCGAGGATTTTTAGGACTACGGAATCAGGCTCGCGCGTGTACAACTGTTTTCCGAGATTTTTTAGTAGTCGGTTGGTGTGTGTGTGTGTGTTGTAAGTATGTATATGTAGTGGTTGACATCTGTACGAGAAGCTTTTATTCGCGAGTTTACAAGGAAACGGGCAATTGCGAACTGAAGCTTGATGATTATACGATTGCAAGTGGAAGGATTCCGCCTACACCTGAAGAGCGTGTAATTGAGTGCGGAGAACGGCTTAAAAAGACCGGTCGTGGGAGAAAGTTTTTTCGGCCGGTTCGATGCACTTGCAGTCCTCTGTATACGCACGTTGATTGGACTGTACTTTTATTGTGACTTTAAATGTCATCTACGTTCATTCTAATGAAATAAACATCAGTATATTCAAATCACCCATTGAATCCAAACCGAAAAGCCTGCGTATCTGCCGAGATAAAAAGAAAAAACAATTTATCCCATTCATCGCACGACCTGCAACTCTGTATAGCCTAACTAAATTACCCGTCGTGCGGTATGTATCTATCTACAGTTCCACACGTGAATGGCCGGAATAGGCTGGGCGTTGACAAAGAGGCACAGTTGCGCCGGGTAATTTAGAGATCACTTGCGCGCATCTGCCGTAGTCTTTGGAAGAGAGGCTGTGCGTATATAGCTTTTCCTCAGAGGCAGCAGCTGCTGCTGCTGCTGCAGACGACGTGTGGTTTCCTGCGATGCTGTGTATATTCGATTTCGATATAAAGAGAGGGGGACTTTTGCTTTGTCAGGCTCTGAATAGAAACGATGATTGCTGTGGTGGTGTACACGGGATAAATATTTTCATTTCGAATCAACAGCTGTCGATGAACATAATCGATGAATTTTTAATCTTTGTTACAGGCTTAAGTCTAAGGGTTTATGAGCCGACCTTTGAAATTTTCTGAGAACGGAGTGCGTTAAAGGAAAAAATTTACTGCGAGGAACCTCGCGATAAATCATTATCCGGTAGAAACAAAGCTTCGTAAAAGAGAGAAAATAACTCCTTTGGCGGAGCCGCTGCAGCCGCGCGTGTCATACGCTTTGACTGACGAAACGTATTTCAACTAGAATATCACCGCGTGTTTGCCGGAGTAATCAATTGCGCGACGATTCTTTTTCATTTTTCAGCCCGACAAATATTGTCTCTACTCGTTTTCACATCGTCGCGGCATCAGCACACTCTGTTTAGTCCCGATCGATCTCGAGCTTTTTTTCTCGGAATTAATACGCACCTCTCTGGCTTTCGCTAATTATTTTTCGAGGAAGAATAAAGGAAAATCGCGTAAATAGTGTATATAGCAGTAAAAATTGTATTCCTCCATTGTATCTCTCTCGACTGTGCGCAGTATAAGATTGATTCAACACAGAGCGAGAGAGCAGGAATGCCAAGCAGCTGGATCGTACAGAACTGTACAAATACGTCCAGCTCATACATACGCAGCCGCATTTTCTCAAGCCTAACCCGCATACGAGAAGCCTCTCTCTCTCTCTCTCTCTCTCTCTGAGAGAGATACAATTTTTTCCCTCCTCATTTTAATTTGCAATGCTGATGTAATGGAAATGCTCGGGCGGATTTGTAAGTCGCCCGACGTCGTAATCGTCTCTTCGCGTCCTCTCCTTCTTCTTCTCTCTCCTCTATACAGACGCGAAGATTTACTTTGTATTTCGGAGTGTCGCCTGCGTGGATTTGAGTTACGCGGTAGGCCTCCTTTTTTCATACGAGCAATAATCGTCCATCACCGGAGGTGAGCCTGTAGTTACGTACAGGGCTGTGATAAAATTTTAACGACCTCGAGCGCAAGTTTGGCTAACTGGAATTAAATGATGAGCGCGATAATTGAACCGCGCTTACTTAGTATAGGACTGTTATTTATATGTCGTAATAAATTTTGACCCACGAATTTACCACATCTCCACTCGCCTCAGGATTAAAAATCCATCGCCTGCTAAGACCTTTAAACCCGATTTCAAATTCAAAAGAGGCCTATCCATCTGCCCCAAAGAAATCCGGAAAAAGAAACCATTCTCGATATCCGATCTTCCTCTGCTCTTACAGACCAAAGAACCCCGTGCTGACCATATCCAAGGGTCTCACCCTCCGCGTCCAAAAAAGCCCCCGTCCTCAACAGCTGTTCGAACTGCAGGCTTCTTCTTGCACCGCAGGGGGACTTTCACTCTCGATCCTCGCGAGCTTCGTACTCTGGTGTGTCTGTGTACTTACCTTCATTCCTATAGGTATGAGAGCGCGAATGAATGGCTACGTGTGTGGGTGGACGTAAGCAGAAGAAGAGGGGAGGGGGCAGCGCGCACATCCGGTTGGGTGTGTCGAATGTCTTTGGCTGCCGCTCGGATTCTTTGTCGTCGTTGCGCTCTTGAGTAGTTGAGTGTGTATACGTCTCTTTTACGCGCGTAATTTTGACGAATTCTTTGTACAACATTGAATTTGGCGCCAAAATCGACGTTTGAAATTCAAGTACTCGGTGGATTGGATAATAATAAGCTGCCAAAGGTGTCAAGCCTCGCGTATATAATTAACCTCAGCAACAACACGCGTATATTTTCGTAAAGGCTACTTAGCATCCGGCGCGTGTGTGTATTCTCAGCAAACAGGCGACTGAATGGAAAAACTCGTACTTCTCAAACACGAGGCTTATTACCCTCGAGCGAGTTTCGGCTCGAAATTTGCATCGTAATGCTCCCTAGATGCACAAATAAATTTCTCAACAACGAGAGTACATCGACACGTGTTGATCATTTCGATTGTTGGCTTATAACGTCCGATATACACACACTGAATGACGGCTAATTGCTTACGCTGCGGAAACAGTATATACATACACGCATATAAGCGCAATAATAATACGACGTGGTCAAGGCCGTGTCGCGCGCCGTGTATCATGAATCACGTTCCTCGATTATCGTTTTCATTCAGGTGAAAAAAACTCGCGGCCTCGAGGTTGATACGGTTTCTCGACGCTGCGATCGAGTATTATATGTATACGCCATTGTCCGGATCGAATTTCCGCAGAGTCGCCGAAAGAATTATGGCTGGGCACTGCGGCTTTTCGAGTTCGCGCGCGTTTTGTAAGAATGAATTATAGATATACGGACGGGGGAATTACTTTTTCCTTTTAATTCATTAACTTATGCTTCACGCTGATTTATAATGATTCCCCAAGATTTATTCGGGGTGGCGGCGTGTTTGTTTTGCTCGTTAGGTAAACACGTTTCCAGCATGTTTTTTTCTGCGTTGGTTTTTAAACGCAAGATTTCTGAGGCAATTCTAAAACAGCGAGAACGTGTCTATCTAGCACGCGATGATATATTTAGAATGAAAAATAGCCGAGCGATAGCTCTTATCGCAGCACCGGAAGGAAGAAACTCGATTTCATCTACAGTGCATTCAAAATCTTTTGTTCGGACAATTATACAGAATGAAAGGAGACGAGAAAATATAAATAAACATTTCTTTTGTCGGTTGTATAATAAGCCAACGGGGTAGCAACGCGAAGGTGTTTATCGAGCACGCGTATCTCTCACACGCTTCGAGTGGACTCGAAGCTATATTATACGCGATAAGAACGACGACACCGGTTGTCTACGTGACGCGCTCTCGCGGGGGACGACGATCAATGCATTTTAAGCGCGGGTGGCTTGCTTTACAAAATTGTGCGGAGATTGATTAAACTTTTCATTAGTTTATCTCGAATTGGATCGGTGTTGAGATAACTCGAGCTGCTTTTTTTCTTCTTCATTTTTCTCCTATAATAAAATCCCACCCACGCAATATCGAAATAAAGTAAAAACCCCGCCCAAAATCCAACGCCGCCGCATCATCGGGTTTTCCTCGGCTCTTTCTCTCTCGCAGAAGCCGCACGCGCGCAACAGGTGAGCGAGTTGTTGTGCGCAGCAGAAGCAGTCGCCTGCAGGGGGGCGTGGAATAAATCAGCTGACGTGTACGCGCGCCCGCGCATATTGTCCATCCGCCGCGCGTCCCTCTCTTCCCCGCGATAAAATCTCTCTTGGATGCAAAGCGAAGGCTTAGAAATGCGCCACGCGCGAGCAGCAGCAGCAGCAGCAGCGTAGAGGAAAGGCTATATGGAATACGGAATGACATCCGGCTGCGGCGGGCGGCGGTTCGCTCTCTGTGTGCTGCTGATGGCGGTGCAGTTGAGAGAGAAATGCTGCTGCTGCCGCCGCCGCTGCGCTGGAAATGTAAGGCATTGTGTTTGTAGGCAGCAACCCTTCGCAGTTGCTGCTGTTGTTGTTGTCGCGGACGAATGAATGAATGCGTAATGAGGGTGAATGGAATTTGATTTTAATTCGATTTTCAGCTGGAGTTGTTGTTCCGAGAGAAATATTGAAAGCAGCTTGCGCGTGCGAGTCTAGTAGAGTTCTTGAATTTTTTTTACGGAGAAACAAGGTCGTTCAATACACGTAACCGGAGAGTCAAGACCCTGGCATTAAAAAATCCGAGTATATCGCAGAGTCATTGGAAACGTAATCGCCGGCGTAGTAGCAGCCGCCTTCGAGGGAAAAATAGAGGCGCCTCTGTTCTCGCTCGTATACCGCGAGAGAGCACGTTCCGTTCTGATTATTATATGCGCTCTTACGCGATGACCCCGAGGCTTGCAGTCGACGTTTAAAGTGTCTGCTTTGCTACCATTGACCGCGAATCTGAGCTCGGAATACATCACTGTCCACTCAGTGCGATTCAACTCGATGGTTGTTAATTTAATTTTGATTTTGATTCGACGGTATTTTTTTAATTTGAGGACGTCCAGTGCAAAAAGTAGAATAAAAATTACTCCAAAAGGAATTCATGTCAAGATCAACTCCCGCAGTGCATATATACCCCGGAGTCTTGCAGAAAGATCGCCAGCTCAGAAGCCAAGAATCTTCCGATCTGACCATCATACGCTCGTTCGCACGTGCTATGCTGTAGCAGTCTCCGAGTAGGGGATTAGAACGCCGGCGAAGCGCCACATAGCGACGTTGACGGAGCGCAGATATTATTCTCAAGGATGCCAGGGCGTCTTAATTGCTCTGCAGCACCGCCGCGGTGTCTTCATCCGCTCGGACTTTCAATGCTGCGGTATATAGCGGCGCAAAAAAGAAAAAAAAAGGACGACGAGAGTATTGCGAAGGACGCGTCGTAAATTATTTTTAACAAACAATTAATATTCATCCGTGAAGTGCGCGCTGGCGGCGTAATCCGTAAGCGAGTGCTGTTGCCGCCGGGGCTGTGAGAGTTTTATCGGAGCGGTTAAGTTTAAGGGGCTTTCAGAATCGTTGCGGCTGGCGCAGCTACCGTCAAGAGGTTTGGATTTAAGTTAACTACTGTTTGAGTGTCGATTGTGAGAAGACGAGGGAAATTAATTTGCATTTTTTGTTAATATAAGAATCTGTAAACCGATACCTTATCACTTTAATTTTCCTTAATTTCACTTGTCAAAGAAATTCAATCTTCGTCGTAAAGATCTAGGCTTGATTGACCAAAATTTGTTAAATCACGAGAATGAAACTTGAAAAAAATGAATGAATGTCTCGTCACTTGATGCCGGTGTGGAGTATCCATAAAGAAAGAGAAGCGGTTATGCGTGATAACCCTTCGCTGATTAC
Organism: Cecidostiba fungosa; assembly: GCA_900474305.1. NCBI lineage: Eukaryota > Metazoa > Arthropoda > Insecta > Hymenoptera > Pteromalidae > Cecidostiba > Cecidostiba fungosa. Next base: position 55,398 of record UCOJ01000198.1, on the reverse strand, counting down.
TTTAGATATTGATGATGATGAAACGCGGCTATCAATTAATCCTCTTTTTGCAACAAGCAAGAGATGCGCAAGAATGTAAAAAAAGAAAAAGAAAAAAAATGTACGAATAACCGATGGCTAGTAGTTACATTATGTCGAGGAGTTGATTTTGCAGGTAATGTCTGTGTTTAATGCAATATGTTTCGAAACTTTTTTTCGTGCCGGCAATTTGTTACGATGTTTGATGAGCCCGGTATATGTGCTCACGGAACGTTAAGGGTTTTGCATCAGGTAGCCATCGCTCAACGGATTACCACAGCTATAACTATACCAAACTGCATTATTATGAAATAATTTTTCAAGACTCTTCTTTTACAGACGCGTTGACAAGATTCTTTGCAACAAAGTATACGAGTAGCGAATAAATTACTCGGCTCCGAAAGGTGCGTGTGATAGTGTGCATTTAACTTTCACGAGTGCGCGGGCGGCATTCGAAAGTTGACTTATTCGAATTTGATAAAATTAAACTGTCACGAAATCACTCAAATATACCGCCATATAATTTATTCGAAACATATATATTCAGAAATGCAAAAGCCAATTTCTGCCAAATTCCAGCTGGAAAATTAAAACAGACGAACTAAACGCCACCGGCAGCACTCGATCAAAAATAACGAATATCTGCCGAGCGTCGACTGACGTATGAATGCGAGTAGCCGCGGCGCAGCGGAGAAAGCAACTACAGGCGCTAAATTGAACGCGACCGTAGAAGCTGACATTGGACTTCTGAAACACACCTGCGGAAAAGCTCGAGCGGTTATTTCGCGCTCGGTAAGCTTGGGCAGGTATTCGGAGATCGGTATCGCGATCGGAAATAGCGCAACCTGCAGCCGCGAGGGTTTGAAAGGCGATATAACGGGGCTGATGGTGTTGCGCGCTTGGGAAAAATGCGTTTCTTTTTCGACGAGATTCCGATATTTCAGTTATAATTCTCCTGCCGCGGTCCGATCGTCGACGATTACGTAGATAATTATCTTTAAAAATTGAATTTTTTCGATGGATTTTAAAAGTGTGCACTTATCCGATCTCGCGGGAATAATATTTTTTTTCGCGATTTGCATTATAAACTGTATTGCACACACACACTGCACACTGGCTTAAATCAAAATCAGGGGATTGCGCAGCACGACAGGCGGCTTAATTGACGATGCCGCCGACGCCGATCGGATCGTAGCGGTTCTGCGTAGCAGCGAAAATACGAGCGAGAGATGGAATCCAGGAAGGGAACCGATGATTATAAAAGACGACGGCCGAAGAAACGCCTACTCCACGCGCGCGCGCGCAAAGCTTTTTCTCGCTCGAAAGTCGAGCAGCCGATAACGATCTTATGTAAGGTATTTGCATCATTGACGTATTGAAAGGAGGCACTTTCGGCGTTATTTACGAGCCCGGCTACGATTTATTAATTTAGTTTGTTTTAATTATCATTTCGTTGGATTTTTACCTCTCCGCACTGTGTATAATCATTCAAATTTCCCGCGGTGATTTAAGCGCGCGTCACCGATTTGAGTTAATACAGAAAACGAAATGAAACACAAAGACGAAAAGCGAGAATATAATATATCCTACTGCAGAAAACGTAGGCTCACCAATCATCCGCGCGCATGCAGCGAAGAAACAATTATACGCATTCGGCAAATGAAACAATTACTCAACTGCTGCGCATCTTTCACAAGGTTTCCCTATGCGAAAAACGAGCAGTTCTCAAGATGAACTTGGTCTCGAGAGTGAAACAAAAATCGAGTTCGCAGAAAATATCACTGGGTTTCGCTGGCTCGCAAAGGCGCCTTTTTATCCCCCGCAAGAAGAAAGAGACGCAAATGCGTTTGCAAAGCTCGTCTCGCTCTTTCTCTCGCGTCCATTTATCTCTGACCTATCCCAATTCTGTTTTACCTGCGGCGAGCGATTAACGGTGAACTATATTTAGAGGCTACAGCCACGGCGGCGGTCCCGCTGATGTACGACGTAGGTGCACGTACGTATATATAATATACACCGCGCAAAGAGAGAACTCGAATCGGCAGCGACCTTCATAACTCAAAAGCTCGAGAGAGAGAGAGAGCTCGCCCGCGCAGCCGCGGCTCTTTGACTTTGACAAATGACTAATAGAAATTCTTGATATCGGACACGTTTTATTATTTGCTGCCGCCAGTGTGTATGATGAATAAGACAATTAGCGTTGTTGAAAAATCCTCGATTAAAGATTCAATTCGATGCGACTTCTTCGTTTTTTTTTGCAGCGCTGCGTAGCGTCATTTATGTCGGGGATTCGTTGATCGATTTACGGTTTCAATTTGCAATGCGTGTCCGGGGTGTTTAATTACTCTTCATGCGTTTTTACAGAATTTTTAATCAGCGATCGTTAAAAAGCTCAAGCCGAGCAGAACAAAAGTAAATCAAAATTCTCAAGACGGCGCACGATTTTCCTTTTTCTCGGGCTTTTTCCTGCGCGCATCGCCGCCGGCTTTAATTGCGCTTCCGGGAACTTAATATTCAAGGCGTTTCCTCTTCCACGAACGAATCCCTCGCAGCCATTACAGAAGCCATCGCGAGCATCCCGTATACGAGAGAGTCGAAAACCTTGGCCCAACTCCACGGATACGCGTCTTTTTTTCACGCGACGCAAAAAAAAATAAAAAACATTGTCGAGTCGCCGGCGACGATATTGTGTTATGACTGAGTGTACGTTGTTTGCGTCAATACGGGAGTAAGAGTTTATAGTTTTACGTGAGGATTTTGCCAACATCGGAGAAACTTTCAATATCTTGTGGTGGATTTTCGCTTCTCGTGGCCTTGAACTTTGTGTCACACATACGTTTATAATAACCGAAAGTGTGCGTTGAATTTATTTCGCCAAATGTATAGTGTTGTTTGCAGAAGTAATGAATCAAGCTTATAACGGCATAAAGAAATCTTGTTATTGCATGTCAAAATGACTGATACTCAAATCTCAATCAAACAAATGTTCCGAATGGTCACGATTTCCGATACTCGATATCCAATACATTGAGTATACAATGGCAACAAAGCAGGAAGAATCAATAATTCCCACACGTACCTAAATATTCGGAAAGTTTCATATAGTTCCAATAAAAACAAGCTTCCTACAAACCAATTTATCGTTCCTATATGTCTATAACAAATTAGTCTAATCGCATTAGCGAAAATTGAATCGTAGATCAAACTTATGTACACATTATAACAAAAGCTTCTTCTGGGAGGAAGCAACAGCGTTGAAAAAAAGCTGCATCAAAAGTGTCCATACCCGCAAGAAACCCTCTGCTCCTCGAACGTGGGAGAAAAGTAGACAGCATATACCCGAGTCTACATCGCGGATCAGAAATGACAAAGATGAGACAAGACAAGTTCGCACAGCCAGTCCGGAACCGGAGACGATGCAGATGACACGATCTCGCGCTCGCGTGAGCGAACTTTGCTCTCCTCTCTCTCTCTCTTTCTCCCTTTCATTCTTTCTTCGAGCTGCACAGCTGGCTCTCGATGTTTTTTTTTCAATGCACGAATGTATAGAGCCCGATGCAGCCGAGCGCAGCTGATGACGCGAGTGCGATGCTCTCTTCGCGTTTCATCGGTCTGCGCCGATGAGTCGGTCTATTTGATTAGGGGAATTTTGTGTTTGTTTGCGGTACGTGCTGCTGACGCGCGGTTATTCGGTGCAGGCGTGGTTACATATATTATTTTGCTGCGGCTCTGCGGTTCGAGGAATTAATCGATTGGGATGTTCAATGTCGGGAGACGTATATTGTTATGTAAATTCGAAAGAGAGAGAGAGAGAGAGCAGCAGTTCGAGGTTAATGACTTGGATTGGATAATAAAAATGTTACGCTTTCGATTGATGTCTTTATAAGAGTGTGCGTCATTGCGTTCGCTCATCCCTCTTCAAAGTGTGCTGCTTTTAATTGGCAGCTGAACATTTCTGTTTATTCGTGAAACGACAGCTAATTATAAAACTGATACGCTCTTCATTGTGCTCAATGAGTATACGTATTGGGAGTCATCAACTCCACGCAGAAACGTAAACTATTGAATGTGTGTACTGAACCGTCAGGACATTGTTGTTATTAGTTCATAGCCTTCGACATTGTATTACTCATGCACAATTGATACTTAAACTCGACGCAAAGAGCTCAGAAAGAGCTGCGCGGCTATATAGTAACGATCAAACTATTCCAAAGTGCAGTCACCGCCATAAATTTCAGTTTGCTTCTCGGAAGCAGTAAATAACAAATTTCCTGCACGTGCTACCAGTGTTAATCAACGCGAACAATAACCTCATGCAACATTTCAGCGAGAAAATAGTTCACCAACACCGATCCGATCCCCGACATCTGCTTCCATTCATTCAACTCGCGTCTCTCACTCGAGCTGCTCACGAACAACAGCGACTCGTCGCGCGCGTCTAAGTAAGAAAATTCCAGGCCGTCGAGCCAGTAGCCGCACACACACACACACGCACACGCATATAACACAAGCTGCGGTATCGCGAGTCAGTGGAACGACCGTGGACGGTATGCAGTCTTACGCGGATTCGAGAGAAGGCGTGAGCCGAGAGAGAGTCTACAACGTTGTTGCCGTGTGCCTGGAGGCTGAATTTTTTTTCTCGGGGAATTTTTTTTTTTTGGAGAAGTCACTTCCGTAGACGCTTCTAGATAACCGGGACGCCGTTTGTGTATTATACAAACACGAATGTGCGAGTTGATAAGTGGGAAGATTAGGGGTCTCACCTGAATTGATACGTTATACGGTTGTACGTGGAGATAAGGCGTCTCCGAAATTGTTGATGCATGCGGCGACGTCTTAATGAAAACTAGTCTTCGCGGTAACATCGGAAAGTACAGGTATTAGAATTTATCGAAAATCGCCAATTTCTCAATCAAATTTTATCAGCAAACGGCTTTATGGTAGCACGCGCTCCAGTGATAGACTCGGTAAAACACGCTATCGAATTTTCAATTTCACTACAGGGCACGACAGATAACGCAACTAGTCGGCGAGAGTTTGAATCCAGTTCGTATAAGCTCTCTCAGTGCGCGTGGTTAATTCAGCGTTTATTTCCCTATGCTAATACCCCGCGACTTGTTACGGCGCACTATCTCATCTTAATACAAAATTATGAAAGTGCGTACTGTCTCGTAAGAATAGATTAGGCCTTATCGAAATGAAAAGTTCGCTCTCTCGGGCCAGTTATACTAATGAAAGTTCGCTTGTCAGCGAGATGCACACACAGCCTTTATCTACGCGTTTAATATATTGGCAAAGAGTCCGTGCCGCTGCTGGTATCGCCGCTATATTATACACTAGTTTCGTATTCATGAAGCCTGACACACTGTATAATTTGTAAAGCTCGTACCATCAACACGTTTGCTTTTAATTTTATTATATATATCCCAGCGGCGTTTTTGCGAGATTAACCAATTATCCCAATGGTCGAGCCTATCTAAACTTTCTACACACCGCTTTACAAATGCGCCAAATTAATAAAACCATATGGAGAGAGAGAGAGAGACCCGTTTAATTTTCACCCGATTCTCAGAGCAAAGCTTAGAACCGAATTCCAAACCGATCTTTTCAATTTCACCACACTGACGGGACTGACACTCCAATTAGAATCCATCTCCTATGCACGTTATACTGCAAACAGCGAATTCATTCCCCGCTCGCCGAAATCAGTCATCCACGTCGCTAGATCTATTACAGTCCGGCGTCCGGACACAATAGCCCCTTTAAAGATCGGTATAACCGATCGGTAGCAGGATCGGATCGGATTTTGCGAGGAGAGAACCGGTCCTGTCGCTGTACGTATATACACATATTATAACCGAGAGTAGGCAGGCAGGGGCGAATTCTCACGTCTTGCTTCTTTTGCGCAATTTTGACAGGCCGAAAACGAGGCCGAGATAGAGAACTGCGCGCAAGTGCACTTTGAGCGTGAAATTGGATGAAGCCGCGAGAAGAGAGGAGTTATAGGGGGTCCGATAAGGTTTTTCGGCGGCTGAGCGCGAGAGCAAATATTTTGCGCGTGGAACTGATTCGCGTGAAATCGCTAAAAGCGAAAACGAATATTATTTTTCCCAGCCACGATGTGATGGACTTACTCGCAGGGTGTATAATTGAAATGTCAAGTGTATCCGCGATAAGGAGAAATTTAGCGTGGCGAGAGGAATTTCGAGAACTATCGCAATGTAAAATCGAATAATATATCCAAGGGATAATAATGTAACGCGCGTTTTTAATTAAGAAAGCTGTCGCCTTTACGATATTATTCGGCAAAAGTGCAATTCTTACGCCACATACATAACGCCGAGGAGAAGAGCTTCTCAACTTACTCGAGCCATTACCGATACTTACTCGCAGACAGACAGCGATCCGCAAGCGATTCCCAAGCTCGTAAACAAAATTCAAAGTGTCAAAGTGCGCGCTCGAGGAGAGAGATAAAGAGCCGCCGAGGCGTCAGAAACACGCGGAGACAATCTCTGAGCAGCGCGCATTTACATTCCGAAATATATACCCTCTCGCTCTCGACACAAAGAGAGAGAGAGAGAGAGGCAGGAAAAAAGCGAGTGTGTAGTTCGCATGACGGACAAGAGAAGAGGCAAAGAGGACAAAAGGTTCGAAGACGGTGTACGCACATACACGCATCGGCTTTGGCGAAACACGTTTCGGAATCTCGGGGCGGGATCGCGCGCGTCGCGTCCAATTTGTTATTACGCTCGGTTACGCATCGGCCGGTACTGCAGTGCATGTGTGCAGTAAGCGCGAGCCGGCATCAGAGAGAAAGAGACGAAACGATCGATAGCGCCGAGATGATTGATGCCCTGGAGGTGCCGCGGATGTGCCTCGTTTTGACGTGAGCGCGCTGCAGGGGCATCGGATTTTTCAGGAATTTTCGGGGAGAACGATATACCGATGCTCATATTGTATGGGGAAGCTTTGATTTAAAATGTTTTGACAAATTCGCAACGAGCGCGGTAAATTAAACTTTCCATTCGCCGCCGCGAGTTTAATAAGTTTTGACAGCGGTATTAATGAAGCATCACTTAATGAACGCGTATATATAATACGAGAGATTATCTCGAATGCATGTATAAATCTCCGTTTCGTGCACCGGTAATAGAGGTGAAAATTCGAAGAATACCTCGCTGGAAAATGCGCAACGTGTCAACCGTGTTTCAGCATCATCGCTCTCTCTCTCTCTCTCTCTCTCTCTCTCTCCCTCTAAAACCAAGCGATCCCATCAGAAAATCGCACCTACTACTCTGCGGTACAAACACACACCGCATACCGTTACTCGACGCTCGCGCGTCAAGTTAATTGTGCACGTGCGGCCTGGCACAACCCAGCCCTTATCGACCTAATCGAGCGACTCGCCTGACCCCACGGCCAGGAAGAGTCTATGAATCATCTGTATACTCCTCCTCCGCGGGTCCTTTTACGATCTCCCCATAAGCCTTTCCCTCCGTTCTGCGCCGCACGATGATACTGTACAGAGAGAGAGAGATGCCGAGTGGTAATGAGAAATTATGTTCCAGCGTAGAACAGCACGTCTTTAACGCTTGGTTAGTCGTAGGAGTACCTTGGCTTGCTGTTTGGGTACTTATAGCCGGGGATTTTGCAATAAAGAGTGAAGGTAGCGAGCGCGCCTGCTTCTGCTGCTTGCATGCAAATTTACAAGTGGTTAGGCATGGGATGCTTCTCTCCTTTTTTTTTCTCCTGAGGACGATAGAGTGGAAATTATGTTGTTGCTGCGGGATAAATTTCACGGAAAAATCGAGGGAAATTGTAGAATCTCGCGTACAAAGGGCGACACACGGACTTTCGATCTCGCGCGTATGTCCTTTCACCGATGATGTCGATATGCGCATTTTTTGTGCGAGTTGCGAGATGCGTGCAGCGAAAGTATATGCACGTCGTGAGTAATTTACGCCAATTTCCCTTCATATTCGCTCGATCTTGTAGGACGCCAACGAGTCGCATTTAGCGAACGACTTTCGGTTAAATAGCTCGTAATGCAACCGCAGGAATTCGCCGAGGTGTATTGCTAAAGAAAAGTGATTTCAAAATTTCGCGAATGTGTAATAATAATCGCTGAATTGCATAACGAAAATTTTAGTTTTGTTGTTGCGAACTTTGAACAAATAAAATGCTACACTCACGTTTACTTTGGCGAGGTACAGTTCCAGCTCCTTGTAGGGATCCATCTCCGCGCGATTGTTCTCACTGGTTACCGCGTCAGCGGCGCTTTCCACAATTTTCAGAGGATTTACATCCTTGCTCTTCGGCAAGGTCAGCACTACACTTCCTGCGCTCGGTCCGCTGAGTCGCGTCGGACCGCTAACGTTGTGCTGGATGGCCTCCATAATGCCGGCTCATCCGGAAACTTTTCGCATCTTCGCTACTGCTCTCCTGAAAAATTAGATAACGTTTCTTTCATTAGTATACATCGAGCTGTACAATTACGTGTTGAAATGCGTAAAATCAGATAAGTATTATTTGCGAATTTCACTCCGTGCTTGCGCAGCGGAAAATAAATACAATTACGTGTACTTCTTATCTACAGTCGAACAGCGTGAAGGTATTATAAGTTAGTCTAAAAATACATACGCGTATAACCCATAATCTTGCCCATCTTCAAAAACAAATAGCCAACCGCCCAGCAACAAAAGAGTATGCAAGCTCGTCCGCAAAACGAAAACGAGCTTTCAATCGCGCGTTGCACGAGCTTTTACCCTTCAAGGTCTCTTTGATCTTCGCTCGTCACGGACTCCATCGGCGCGATAATTTATATCGTCGCGCGCGAAACGGCACAAGGGCCGCGAGACAGAGCAAAAGGGAGATCCCCAGACTTTCGACATAACGCCGAGACGCTGCTGAGCGACTACGACTGCGCGAGTTATAATTAACGGCGACGCATTTATGGTTTTCTGCTTTTTTTTTTTGTAAATTTTCGTTATTTTGCAGGTTTTGCACATCTTGAGCTTTCTGTAATTTAGAGACTTGTTGCAAAAGTCTCTTCGACAAGTGTATGATTGAGATGGTTTTGTGTACGTATGCTTTTAAAATAAAGTGGTGTATTAAGAGAAATAGGAGGTTTATTAAATTTAAAGAATAAATTGAGATGGTAATGTCAAGTTAAATGTAAGCGGAATGGTGATAAGTAATGTGGAGACTTGTTTGCGTTTGAAAAAATACGAGCCATTTACTTAACTGATTCTCATAATGAAAATACAAGACCTTATTTGTTATTCATGCATTGAATTGAAAAGTAATAAAGCTGTAAGTACGAAAGAAACCATATTGAAGTGGCTTTGATAAGCTTATGGCCGTTAAAAGAAAATATATAAGTGCATTAATAATCGGGTTTAATACACTGATCGCATCGAAAAGTACAAACTGGTTTGATAAAAAAAAAGAAGAAAAACGCGATGAGTCATACGCGATTCGCACAGCACTTACGTTTTTTTCCAACTAAAATTTCATGAAATATATTTTGAAATAAAACGGTTATTTAGTATGCCAGGATCGTTATGCTGCTAATTTTACTTTGCCCTGGGGTTAATTACGTTCACTTGAATTATCCTCCCTCGCACGGCGAAAGCGTCGCGAATCATTTCCGACTGCGTCGTTCGTATTCGCTCTGTTAATTCAGCCGCGTGTTTACTGCAAAAAGTTAGCGTGTAACCGGAATGTTTCTCTCTGGTGTCACTGAACTATTTTCCAGTCACAACTCAAGACGGCCGCTTGTGCTTTTCAACATCAAAACAAGTACTGTTTGTTGATGTTATTTTTATAACTATAGAGAGATGCTCTGCTTATGCAGATAATTTCTATCCGCGTAAAAATCATCGCGTTGCATATAGTATTACTGATATAGTTAAAAAAACCGTCAGTAAAAACGTTATAAATTCTTGCTTATTATTATGAGTGGTGTACGAGGTATAATCAAGGTTTGCATTGAAATGTTATAAATATTGTGAGCAGAGATAAATTCAAGTGCATTTCCATGATAAAAAGAGAAGGTTGTAATTAGAAAACATTTCAATTCAATAACCACGTGCAAGTCTATTGGAAATATTTTACACGAGTAAAGAACTACCGCCTGTATATAAAACAAACATGAGTATGTAAATATGGTGGTGTGTGCGCGCAGGCATGGCAGATTGTTGCAAGACCTTTTCTTAATTAAGCTAGTTTGAAAGTTACAAAACCAATGCGCTCGATAAATCAAATGCTCTCGGTAGTTAGTATGTACACGGGCTTCTGCAGCTGCTTTTAATTAGAGATTATGCGTCATAGGGATTTTTCTTATTTATTTTATGAACGCTTTGTTAGTTTTTAATTAAGAATAGCAACTAGTCATTTAGCTATGCGCTCGTGGAAAAGTGGCACGAGGTCGATGAACTGTTTAAGGTGTTGAGTGTTTTTTAATGGCGAATATAAAAACAATGCGTATACCGATTCAATGGAAGTGGCGAAAAAAATGGACACTACATTATTAGATCGATAATTTAACGTGAGAAGAATTTTAAACGTTCCAACATTACAACAGATCATGAAGGTAATGTTGAGAGTAATGTCTGAGATAAGTAAACGATCAGGAATAATAATTTTGCGCGGTTTGTAAAAAACATTCGATTTCGTAAACGATTCGAACAACGGGTTAATAATAGAACAGACCAGACTAAGAATCTCTTGAACGACAGCCTTTTTAAAATAGAAACGAACCAACGCAAACCCCCGCGACCTCGTCGAGCCAGTATAATAAACCCCAATGTCAAGCCAGTAAATAAGCGTCAATCAAAACAAATACCTCGATAAAAACGTCCTTCGCCATATCCCCGAAAATCCATAAATTCCACGTGATCGAACCATAAAGCAGAAAGCATCGATCGACACACAAGTCTCCGGCGTCTACGTCGAGATGTTTACACGCCTCGGTCAAACGTAAATTTCTCCCCCTAACAAGGCAGTCTACTATACGCGCGTACCACGAGTAGCACCTCCAGCCTCGATATCGCATCGATGTATTTATGAAGCTTGCGCGGCCCGTGGCCGTATAGCGCGCGAATTCCTCGGCTGGAAAATTTCGCGCCTGAGTTATGCAAGTGACGATTGACAGGCTGTCGTGTTAGCGCCGAGATAGGCCCGAACAAATGACGACGTGCCGACGAAGGAAGGACATTCCTCCGCGGAAAATGTAAGGACCGTTCATCGTCCTGTGATCGGTGGGGAATTTTTTCTTTTTCGGTCATCTTTAGCCTGTGCGAGAATACATACAAATTAAATGACACGGCTTTTCTAGCGGGTCTCTCCTATACATATATAAGCTATTATCGATTGGCTTGTCGATAATTATGTCTCATTGAGCAAATTGCGCAAAAGATAGCGGATAAATTCAGCTGCAATCAATTGAAAGGTGCCTAGATAAAAGTATAGGCTTAATATGCCTGTCTCATTAAGATTAAATCACGTTCGCGAATGATTGCAAAAACACATTTAATGTTTTGCGTCATTAGAAGCAAACGTATAGTTTTATAAAGAATTAAAAAAGAAATGAGCAATTCGTTTCAACGTCTGCAGGATATACTTATACGCGGCGAATTATGAATTCACAGCGTTCGCTGCGCTCGACTATACCAACAAAACCCTCGAAAATCCCTCGTCGAGCCGACTACTCCGAGACTTTTCTCTTTTTCTCCGGTCTCATCCGAGAGAAAATAATCATTTAATTATACAAATAACGATAATCGGCCACGGCGCAACATATCAATTTTCCTCTCTCTCCCTCTCTTTCGCCGGTGCACGCGCGATCGAGGCCCTCGATAATCCCGTCGCCTTCTGCAAATTGCAGAAAAGATAGGATCGGACGCCACGCGCTATATTTGTTTGCGCACCGAGACCTAGAGAGAGAGAGAGAGAGATCCTGCTTATATACCCCGAGGATCGTCTTCGCAGCGGCGGAGCCTTTGCATAATCAGGATAAAGAGCGCGCGCGCGCGTGGGCATCAGTATGCAAAGTGCATATTATCCGTCCGCGGCTTGGCGCACGAGTCCGATGTGTTCGAGTGTAATTCTCCAAAGATGAGACTGCCCCTTTGCTCTCTCTCTTTCTCTCTGTCGTTTCCACGGACTTGTTCTATACACTCTCACACCGTGATGATTTTGCTTCTCTGTTCTTTTCCTCTTCGAGTGAACGTAAACACAAAATTTTTATATTCCCACGTTTGAATTTCGCGCTCGTATCGCAGTGCTGACACAATGCGAATAAATAATCCGCGGTTTTCATTCATCCGCAGAATCCCGTCTCCCTTTGACGCTTCCAGTATAGGAGACCTTCACCTCGTTGATGCACGCGCACAGGTTTGCGAACGCGCGCGAGAGAGAGAGGCAATGCCACAAATTGCCGGTGTTCTTATATACGCTCTCGCGCGCGTTTCCCTCTTTTTCTAGCCGTCACTCTTTCTAATAGATGCTTCGGAAGCGCTGCGAGGAGCTGATCTCGCCTTCGTTTGCGCACTCGCTGCTCTCTTTGTTTCGAGGAATGAGTTTTCAGAAAAGCCAATTTCGAGGAAGACCGAAGATTGCTATTCGTTGTATATTTACCGCGCTTAATTGCAGTGCTATATCGATTCCTCCATTACACCGCCGGCGTATTTTCAGACGAGTCGAAAAAGAAAGGACAAAAATCCTCGCGGCACACGAGAGACAGTAGTGTGTGAAGAATTAATTAGAGAAATGCGCATCAATGAGCATAATCAGCGTGAGATCAAGGTCCGAGCGCGCCGGACCGATAAGGATCAGTAGAAGCCCGAACGACCGCAATTAACCTTACGTAACTCGGTCTTTTCCCCCCCTGCAGGCTACTACACTCCTGCTGTTGCTGATGTTGCAGGAGGAGGAGGAGGAGGAGGAGAGAAGGCTTGTTTACCGCAAGATAAACTACTACAATGCCGAGGAGAGCCGCGAGGGCCGCAAATATATGCTACTTGGTCTGCTGCTCTTATTCGCGAGAGGCTTGAGTCGTCTAACGCGTGAGTTTGGGTTATATACTACTGAATCGCGGAGAGGTGAAGTATTGTCGTTGTGATGCTGCTGACGATTTGCATAGAAGGATATATATAGCCCTTCTTCAATATAGCGAACTGCTCTACGTCTATTCAGCGAAAATCAAAGGAACCATCCTATAAAAGTAGCGTATAATAGTCTCAAGAAAGAAGAACCTCTATCAAGTCTAAATCGGCAAAGCGTTCCACGTAGGTAAGAAGAGCACCTTAGAAGATCCACCTGGCAAAGAACAGAGATCCCTTTCATGCGACCACTCGACAATGCCACACGGCGCGCATCTTCGTGGCTCATTTTTTCCTCTCCTCTCCTGACGATATTTCGCGGGGCTCTACACAAGGAGGAGCGGAATATATCCTTAACGACCGACTGAGCTCCAAGTCACGACGCTTGCAGCAGCAGCCAAGGGATTGCGTTGTAAAATTTCACGATTGCACGTATACAGTGCACGCCGCGCTACTCGGATATGCCCCTTTATTGTCCGGACGATTGTGTGATTTTTCTCGTTCGCATTGTGTGCTGCTGCTGCTGCTGTTGCTGCGGAAAAGGGACGAGAGAGTAGAGATTAGCTCTGCTGTGGCGGCCATACGTATGTTTCTTGGGAATATTTTTCCTCCAACATGTGTACACGTATACGGGATAATTAAAGTTTCCGCAGAATATTTTTGACCGATTTACGGAGAATAAAAAGGAGATTCAGGCTCTCGCAAATTGTGCGCGAGATTAAGATCGGCGCCGTTTATCTTGACAGCTGATCGCCACGGGAAATTTCCAAGTTTAAAAAACTGCACAATAATACTTATGGCGTATGGAAGGTATACGATTACGATTAAGTGCCAATAAATAAGCCCCTTTATAATCTCCCTCTCTCTCTCTCTCGCGGGGCGAGTATACGGATACTTAAACTTTCGATTTCATTGCAACGCCTTATTATTGGAAAGTGCCGATACCCTCTGATCATTGCTATTAGTAAATTTAATTTCAATCGGACGCGCCGGCCGCGATGCTTCGAAAAGTCAGTTTCTTAAAGTGAATTGGGGATAATCGCGTTCAAGAATAAGTCGCCATTTATCCAAAAGCCATCTCGCCAGGAATTAAGCTGTAAAATTTTACGACGGCGTAAATTATCTCCCGATGCCTTTTTCGGCAAAGAATTAGCTGCTTCAACTCAACGGATTATGCGATGAAAGAAACGATTAGCAGTATGCAGAAGAAGTAGAACTGATTTGGAGACGCAAATGTTTGCGTCGAGCGATTCCCGGACAAAGCGCGGATTCACTAAAAAAATCGGCAAACACCGTTGGAAAGAACCGATAAACGGCGTGCAAACAGCCCGACAACTCAAAGCTTCCTCTAATTCGAGAAAAATAGACGGTCGCAACGGTGATAGCCGAAAAAATTACCGCTAACTCGTTTAACAGCCGGCCGAGAAGAATTCCAGCCTGTAAACGTCCGAATAACACGAAATACCGACACGACGCGAGGAAATAAGAAACAACTCCCGTGTACCTATACACACCACTTCTCGGCTTTGGTATATCAGGAAGTTCGAAACGGTGACTTTCGCGCCAACCGAAATCGTAAATCTAACGGCTGGCGGACGTGGAAGGACGATGACTGTCGAGTGAAGGCAATATTCATGGAATTTCACGAGCACTCGATATATATATATATGAGTATATATATATATTTTAATGATTTCGCCTTGAGTCTGACCTGATCGTGAAACAATGCGTCTGCGCGGGTGTGTATATACTATATACGCGTACTCTCGAGAGGTCTTTGAATTTTAATTTCTTTTTGAATGCGAGAGAAGTGTTTACTCGAAAGTGTTGGTTTAAGGCTGGCGTGTGCCTTGTGTTTCAGGCTTTATATGCAAATGACGTAAATCACAGGGATAAAATTCGAACGAGCAATAAATTAATCCCACAGAAAGCTATCTCGTCGGTTGAAGGATTCGATAAATCAAAACTGGAGTTTATTTTGAAACTAAAGCATCTATTTACATAAGCAATTTATCTGGCAAGATCGTCGTGACATTGAGTAGAGTCGAAGTCATCGGTCATCGAAAAAAATGTCAAAGAAAATCATTTTTTTCTCCTTATCTCTCGTCGATTGTTTGCGCATCGCGCCTTGGACTGATTTGACAACAGGTTGGACCCTGCGGTCAGGGAAGACCGTCAAATCAGCCAGTCATGTTATCGGGGGACGTCTAGAGCCTCTTTTTCAAGATAAATGATCAAAGAACAAATTCTGTGAATTCTGTCTGATGGCATTGTTACAAGACTGAGCGAGAAACATAAGAATTTGTGAATGTATTTTTTAAATCCATAAAAGAATATTTAATTTAAAAAATGCAGAACTACGCGTAAGGCACTAGAGCTTTTTAAAACCTTTCCTTTGAGAAAGCAAAAATAGAAAACACTCACGACAATTAACATTCCACCGCATGCTAGCATGCAAAGACTCACCTGCAACAGCAGCAAAAAATTACCGTTATTATTAGAAAAATAGTCCATCAGATTCAGAAAAAAAAACAAAGCGTAAACATAGAAGACTCAAAGGTCTGTTTGAGCAACAAAGTGCTAAAGCGAAATCTTCTCGACTCGGCGATAAATTCTAAAATACTTCAAAGTGGACACTTTCCTTCCTAGCATAAACGTCAGCGCGCTACCTTTTAAATCTTTGCTTTCTCGCGCTATACGGGAAAATCAAACGTGCGCCGCGAGTTTTTCGCGAGATACATCATAAAACGACGAGAAGCTGCCGTTAAATCAAGCGGTCGATGAACAAAAAAAAATCAACTTTCCCCTCGCGGCCGGAAGTTGCGCCGTTTTCAGATTTTTTCGTGCATAAAGTGCTATTACGAAGTCGCCGCAACCTACTGTCATATAGAGACAATGCATGTCCTACGCTTGGAAGTATTATTAAGAAATAATAATTTGCAAACTGGAATTATTGTGCTTTTTCGTATAATCATATTCGTCGGTATTCCAGGATGTGAACTTTCATATTATATCAAAGCAAAATTGATATTTATAACTGGAGGCAATAACTAGGATATTTCTTTCTTATTTTTTTATCGAAACAGGTTCACATATAAATCAAGATAAATAAACGTCGGTATACATGTTGCAACTAACGTTTTTATTGATATTCAGCCGCTTAGTGGTGTGAAATCATTGATTTCGTAGATAAAATATATCGAATTTGTGAAATTTATAGGTATACATATAATACGGCCGCGCGGGCTGCTCGCGCACTTCCTGTAAGACATTACACTCGTCGTTAATGTTTATCGCTTATCTAAAAATGTTATGTTACAAGCTGCAGGTGTCAAGTATCATTTAAAAACACGTATGGCAGAAATAAGTCTTGCGAGCCAATGCTGCAAAAGTCAAAATATATCCTATATATCCCAATAACGATTATGCAACGATTTGAAAATTGAAAACAACGTCGTTGCATCAAGTCTTGCTTCTAACGGTCCCTTTATCACTTTCCCAGCAGACCTAGGTCTATATAACAGTAGTTGCGCCGAGCCTGACACCCCGATAACAAATAGTCCCAGCACCTCGACAAAAAAAAACTACGTTATTTCTTCTTCAAACAGAGGAAACGCTATCAGGTCTAAACATCCAGAGAAAGCGCGGCACTGTTGGCTTCTTATCGTCGTTCCTGACGTCGAGCGTCGACTCTGCGAACAACCCCGAGGGCAGCAGCTGCAAACTAATTGCGCAGGAGAAGACGTCGCGCGGATCATCAAGGACGAACCGTTAGCCGCGAGAGTGCGTGACTCATTGTCATCATCCTCATTATCGCTGTACAATGGCTTCCACGTTTCGCGCGGGTATGCGTTATATATACATATATATACAACGTAATATTATACGCTCGCCTGCGCGCGCGCGTGAGCTTTGCATGCGAAGGAGGCTTTTTCCTGCTCCTCGTCGTTGTCGAGGAAGTGAATCATTTTATTGTTGCGGAAAGGCAAGATCGTATAGAATTGCTTGGCTTTGCAATTTTTTGCGTCGAGATTTTTATACGTATACTCTGGTGTTTTCAGCGGAGGATGAGGGTCAAGGTACTTTCATGCTTGAGCTGATGTAATTATTTGAATTAATGGTCTAGTTATATGCGGATCCGAGAATTGTCTTTGAGCGCTTGACTATCGCAAGAACGTGCTGTTATGAGAAACAAAAAGTGACTCAGTTTATAACTCAAGGATGATTCTTATTCTTGAAAATCATTTTAATAAAGAATATCAAGATACCATAATGTCACGCAGCAATCTAGCTATACAGGATAAGTGATCGATCCCAAAAAAGAGTTCTCCATGAAACAATAAACCGTAACCGCCCATAAGCACACTCATATCCTCATAAAGCTAATACAATGATTGACATCGATCGTTGGCAAATATCGGCGCAGTATAATATTCAAGCGTCATCAGCCACGAAATTTTCTCAGCGCAGGAAAATCGTCGATCCATCCCACGCTTGCAGCTCGATTGTTGCGTATAATATGAAAGCCTGTATAACCGCCGACGCATCAGCATTTCATTTATATACTCTCGCGGATCAGCGACCCTTTCCAGGGTCCGCGTCGCGGAAAAACAAAAGAGAGAGAGATTCTATTCCTAGAGAGAGAGAGAGAAAGAGGAAGGTGCCTACGCTATAACGGAACCGCGCGAGAAAAGAGCGGAGGCGTCGCCTGTATACGTATATACCTATACTGTACAAACATGCTATCTCGAGCTGCTGCTGGATTGCAATGCGGGAGCGGAGATTGCGGGGCGGTATGCGCAGCTGGTTTTTCGGTGCTGGTTTTGCTGGCAGGGAAAATGGGCTTTTAATTGGTTGCAAGTGATGGCGATAAGGAAATGTGTATGCTCTCGACGATTTCAATCGTTATTCCTATACGTTATGAGTATTAAAATACATGTTTAATTCAGATGTATCGAAACTACTCATCCGCCTCATTGATCAGAGCGTCGTATAACAGGAAACTAGACTACTGGCCCATCGGAATTCGCTGCGGCAGCAAATCAGTGTGTGTGTGTGTGATATATCTGCATACTCGGCTTGTTTTTCGACGCGCCCGGCATATCATTTCCCGTTGACCGTTAACTTTCAATAATAACGAGTCCAATGTTTTTACCGCCTATATATGTATACCGTCGAACTGGAGCTCAATTACAATGTATAATTCGACGCGCGGCTGTAGTGTATCGTCGATTTAAATTTTAAAAGTCCCGCGCTCGCGCGCGAAAGTGCATTATTCAACGGAAAGTATAAATTGAGCAATTTTTTCCGGCGAGAAAGAGAGCCGCGCTTATTCATTCTTGCGATAAAATCCTTGCCCCGAAAAAATCTTTCCCCTCTTGTTATTGTAATTACTATCTTGCGGCTCGCTTTGCTTTATCGTCTACTTATATAGTTATCGACCGGTATAAATTATTTTAATAACGAAATATCGGATAATGTCGAGTAGATATGCAGTCGATCGTGTGTGTCGAATCGAAAGAGAGAGAGAGAGAGAGAGAGAGAGAGACCGATGAAAGAGGTATATATTATTATATTCTTCGTTGGTGGTATATTTATACAATCTAACGAGTTTTGCGTTTTTTATTAAACTCTGCAAAATTAGACTTTCGTCCGCGCGCGAGTTATCCAAGAGAGCGATAGACGACGGATCGAAAGACAAACAAAAAACAAAGCTCTCTAAGACAAGGAGAATACACACATCGATAAAGACGAAAACTTCGATAGGCAGATAAGTAATGACAGGGCCGGCGGATAACGAGCGCAAAACTCAACTCGGCCGTCGTCTGGCGCGCGCGGGGAAAAGAAGAATATACAAGACGAAAGTAAAAGCGAGAAGGAAAAGAGCACATAGCCCGTGTGTGTGTATGTGTGTGAGATAAGAGGAACGAGCGCGTCGAGCTTTTCAATAAAATTCCCCGCGGTTTGGAAACAGGTTCCACGCGTCGTGCAAGAGAGGATGTGTCTGTGTGTGTGAGTGTATATACCCGTAGATACGCCGGGCTAATTGGAATTAAATGCAGGCGCTTTTGTAGGGCCGAATGAATGACAAATGCCCCGATAGCCAGGGTAATTAGGCGTACACGGTACGTCCATTTTCACGAGTGAGAGAAGGCGCCGGCGCGTATATAGGTACTACCTCTACCGCGAAGAGCATAATATAAGATCTCTCCTTGCATTTTTTTATCTCGTGTGGGAGTATCTATAGGTGGTTTATCTACTGTTAAAGAGACTCGCCGTGATTTTACGGCCGAGTTTTTACCGTTTAACGCGCCGTTGTGTTTATTGGCTGCAATAAACGAATCGAGAGGGATGTTTCTTTCTCTTCTTGATTTTTTTGTTTTTTTTTTTTTGTTTTTTTTATGAACTGATGCTGAAGAGGAAAACACCGAGCGAGCGTCTACTCTCGAATCAATTAGCGTCGTTGTCGCCGATACGGACAGTGACAAATAAGATACTTGATGATAAATCGAATTCTTTATGGAAATTTCTGATCGGATAAGCGGGAGATCCGGGAGATGATAAGCGGACGGTGTAAAATATATTCGTACGAATTTTTGCCTGTAACATCGGAGTTTTTAAGCGCTGTCCTTAACCCACTTACATTCCCGCGTGAAAAAATAATGCTGTCGCCGATCTTTTTTTGTTCACGGGTGATTAAGTACTTTGTGTCGTCGGCGCGCGAGATATCTCGTTATGGTAATCTTTTTACGTAATGATGATCGTCGATTTATGAGTATCGAAAATCGTTCTTTTATTCTCCCCAATTAATTATACCGGCAACATTTTCTTCGCTCGCATCTTCATCAAAGTATACAATAATTATTGTGTATACGGATCGCAGAATCAAAATAAACACCGAAAAAGCCGCGTCGACTGGCCTGTTAACGGTATAATACAAACCCATCGGTTTAACGAAGCATCGTACACATCGTTCACTGTACACACGTTAAACTCCAATAATGGCATTTTTCAACACGTCTCCGTTTTCATCATACATCCAGCCGCGTAATTAACGAGAACGTCGTCGCAAAGAAGAAAACAGGTCGCAAGAGCGAATAGAGGCCTATATATAGCTGTGTGTACGGGATACGTATATAGGTGTATGCGTAAGCATATGCGAACCGTGCGAAGAAGGTTGGGACGATTTACTTCCTAGCCGTCGGCGGCGCCCTTGTAATCATCGCGTCAAGTCGGGTAGCGCGGATATATAATGAAAGCGCGAGATGAGAGACGAAAAGGAGAGACGCGCGTGTGTATATAGTGTGAGAGCGAGGGGCCAATTAACGCCGATGCGTGTGCCCGTTTTTCGCGAAGAAAGCGAGGAAAACGAGCCTTTGTGCAGCGCGTGACTTTCGATGTATTATATAAATGCAGGACAAAGAAAAGGAGGCGTTGACTGGAGTGAGCTATGGATGAGATGAGGCTTTTCTTTTAGTTTTACATTTTTCACTGGTTCGCGTAATTATAATTCAGCAGAGTATATAGTTGCGGAAAATTTACGATCAACCGGCACGAAGACGGTGTTTACATGATTATTGGGGAAATCTCTTGAGCCGCGTGTTGGTATAATTTATCGTCCTTGTTTTACGTCACGAAGTTCAAAAGTGAAATTGAGCTATGCGTTATTTGTCGCATATTTTTCCTTCGAATTAGCATAAATAGTTCATATATAATACTGTTCGGATCGTACTGCCTATGACTAACATTCCACTTTGAGAGAGCTTATTATGTAATTGACATCGTTAAAATTATCGACGATATATTGATACTCACATAATCGCATTGTAGAAAAATGCGCTCCGGAGTTGATGTAATGAGCCGCGTTACATAACCCAATATTCACGTTTTATAATATAGCCGTACGTATACACCAGGCCTATTACTACGATATTCCATGTTTTCCTAGCGCGAATTACGATCTTTAAAAAAAAAAACTGCAATATTACAGTAATCCCTAAAAACGAAATAATCGTTTATAGAAAGTTCCATAACGGATAGCCATCCAACACAGATCATCGCGGGTCCCACACAACAACGGTATCCCCCCTATACGTAATCGACATCGTATATCACGGCAATTCCGATCGAGAATATTACCATATCTTAATAAACCGCCACGAAATCCTATAATACACTCGAGTGACTCGCCGGTATCATCGTCCGTCCCGTCTCATAACTCAGAGGTCCACCGAAGAATCTCATCTCCCTCTAATATATACATACGCCCTTTAGATTCCCCGAATCGTGGATCCCGATCAAAAGCGTCGTATTCATAACCCGAGCAGAGATGCAGATACAGAGATACACAAAGAAGACACAGCGAAGAATCCTCGAAAAGAGAGAGAGAGGAAGAGTGGGAGGGTCAGGGTGCGAGAGCCGAGGCCGTTTAGAGCCGTTTAACACCCGCTAAACACCGCAGGCATCCGACCAGTTCGTCTCACACGTGTGTGTGTGTGCAAGAGAAAAGGCCTTGCAAGGTTACCTGTGCGCGAGTATTATAGCCAGCGATAGCTTCGAGCCTCTTTCGACGCTGATCAATGGGGTTGTGTCGAGGAGGAAATCGACTGTATAGGCGGTTATCTGTACTCGTGAAGCTTATCGGATCGCACGAGGAACGAAGGTGAGAGTTGAGTATACCTATATACGGCCAAGTATCTCACTGGGTGAGGTTCGAAGTTGTTGGTGTTTTTTCTCTTCAGCCGGGAGTGATACCAGGTTTACAAGATTAGGCGGAGGATGTCGGAGGCGATAGCTTATCGATGATGAGCTCGGTAATGGAAGCTTGACTGAGTTCAGCTTGTTTAGAGCCTTTTGTATTTTGATTGATACGTTTTTTTTTCTTCTTTCAAGGTGAACAACATTGACGAGACGACGCTGGCACAGTTTTGAATGTTTAACCTCACGCGTGGTTTCGCGTTTCGGAATTGTATATTGATTACGCAGTGTCTGGGACTCAGTGACCACTGACATAAATGAGCCTAGTATCTATTACATTGTTAACCAACGACGTCACTATTTATTTTCGACTTGTCAAAGCCCATTATCTAGCTGTTATCTTGAGACACGAGCTGCGGAGTCGTTAGCGAGATCTACTAGCAGTTTAGACCGAGAATGAACAGGAAGATCATAATTAAGGACCACTAACGTCGAAATTGGCCCCCCGTGGCTCGACCGGCAGAAGCTGTAAACTTAGATCTCAGCAGAGATGATCACGGTATTTAAATTTAATAAGATGAATTTCTGGAATTTCATGTGCCTGACATGCGAACGACCATGAAATTCCACGATCATCGATGCGGAGATAAAACTTGCAGTGGGAATAAGTAGCCGAAAACTTGAATTTTCGTGTCCTTGCGCGGTGAATATAATGTATACTGATTCCCCACTCGAAGCGTAATCCTACGCTCTTCTCGATACTACACGACATCTGCGGTAACGCGATTCTCCAGCACGAGCTTTAAATTCAACGCGTTTTGTCGTTGCATAACACACACACAAGCGACGAGTACATACGGGATTTTCTTTTTGTCCCATTTCCGAGTGCGCCTCTCAATCGACTTCAATTAGGGCCTGCGCGCAATCGAATCTGCTTTCGCTCAATAAAAGCCAGCGTGTACGGCTTTATTGAATTTTTTTCTTCTCCATAGCTCTCGCAGCGAACAAGCTGCCTCGGGCTTTCGCGAGCGCGTGTACTCGATTGGAGAATTCGATTATAAAAATTGAAGAGCGTGAGCGTCTGTAAAAATAACCGTCGGTTTATTGCTCTCTCTCTCTCGTCGCGGGATTAGGGTTGATCAGCGCAAGTGGATTCGCCGGCGTGCTGTTCCTACTCGGGAAATTTAAAATTCCTCTGGTATAAAATACGCCAACAAAGGGAATTCCCTGCAAAAAATTAATAACACCCTCGGGAGCTCCGAAAAACAACCTGCACAACACTGTTGACAAAGGCGCGATGCAACATGCACGCACGCTCTCTGATCATTCTCTTTCGTTCGCCGCGTGGCTGAACAACTGGAACACTTTTACTGTACCAGTCGAGGCTGCTGCTGCTGCTGCACAATAAAGCATGACGGGCCGTTTTCACTCTCGACCGTTTCTGCCTGCACTTCATCTTCTGCAATTCAGTGCGAACTTACGAACATCGATCTTCGAGCTTATCAAGGTCCCATGCACAGCTCAGCAAATCGACGAGTGTGTGTACAAACAAGCGATGGAAAAAAATGTCAGGTGCGAAGATCGAATCTAAAAACAACGATCGGTACAACGTGTAGTACAGTGAATAACCTCGAGACTGCATCACGCCGCTGTACAGCCGTCAACCCAATACCCTCCCGATCATCTCCATAAACTGCCCCTCCCCAGAGCCATCCGGCATACCATCAGCGGCTCGTTCCTCTCTAAGCCTCTCTCTCTCTCTCTCTCGACTCTATTCGCGTTCTATACACTCGCGTGTTGTTCCCCGACGAACAGCAGCAGCAGCAGCAGCGGCAGCGGCAGCAGAACAGGTTTTCCCGCGTGTACATACGTGTCTAGCCGCACTCTCGGCGTTGGTGTATATATACAGTAGGCGCGATATGCCGACGCTGCAGATATGCGGATCGTTACTGTGTGCAAGAGAGAGAGAGTCTGTCCTCTGAATTTCGTCTAATTGGCATTAGGTGCACAGAGGATGTATCGAGAATCTTGGCATAAATATGCGAGACTTCTTCTCGATTCGAGGGGTCTCGTTGATTCCTGTCTTGCGAGAGGGTCACGACACCCTCTTGTCGTTGTGTAAGACACGGTGTGGATCGGGAAAACTCTGACTAAAATAACGCCGGCCAAGTTTGTATCGTTTTTATAAACGAATCAAAATCAACGTCGTATAATAAAAGTCGAAAATACCCATGCGCAAATCAACACATGTTTTAAAAATAAAACTATTAACCGGGCAAAGTGCCATTGTCGCCGAAGCTGATAAACTCGCGCGCATAACCAACACACACACACACACACACACACACACACACACACACACACACACACATACACACACACCGGAAACGATCGTAAAAAGGGCGACGATTGCGAGACGCGGAAACGTATACATACACGCAGCTGATGGGAAATCGGTCGCGTAAATTTTAATGGGTCGAATGTGAGCCGCGTGGGCGCAGACTATTTTTCGTTCTAGGTCGACAAATTCTCGCTGGGAATGTGTTTAAGAGAGGGGGCAGCCAGATATTCTTCTCACGAGAGTTATTGTGAGGATGATTCATCGTCGCGTAGTCGCAATAAGCCAGAGGCTGTGTGTGTGTGTGTGCGCGCCCGTATGTGGAAAGGGAATGTAAACAGAAAGTGTTGAAAAGTAAATATTGGCATTTTTTAAGATTATGTGAAACAAGTTTTTTACAAGACTAGATATTTTTGTAATTCTTTATATATATAACTTTTTTTCCAACTTAAGCTTATCGTAGATAGCCTCGTGTTATATAAGAAAGAGCTACCGCAGTTTTCTACAAATTATACTGCTTCCACGAAAATTAAAAGCGATCACAAAGCCCGGAAGCAAATTTTCAATTTAAAAAGACAATACTTCTAGCCAACAACGTAATTTCGAGCCAACAATAATCCTCTCCGAGATTAAAAGCTCAGAGTCCAAACAATTCTCTCTCTCTTTCGACTTCCGGTGTGCTACCAAGTATTTCTATGTGTGTATGGTAATTCGGGTCACAGGACATTGCGCTCTTGCAGATAACAGCCGGCTCACGCTACGCGACGTATAGTCTCTCTCTCTCTCTTTCGTGGGAGAGAAAGAAGAAGAAGTTGCAGCAGAGCGTGAGTCGCGCGTAGAATACTTACACACAATGAAGCCGCGCGCGCGCGCGAAGCGACAAAGACATAGAGAAAGAGAGAGAGAGAGAGAATCTTCGGCGGCGGCTTGAAAGGATCGGTATGAATTTACACGAGGGAATCCGCGAATGACTGTGTCATCGAGCGGGTATACCGCATCGTCTCTTGATCATTCGCGGCTCGTCGTCCGCATGAATAGAAATGTTCGGCGCGGCGACTATTTCATAATGGAACAATGGCGATTTCTTTTTTCAGCGAGAAAGGCTAATGAGATAGTATATATACCGATGATGAGCTGGGCTCTCGCTAAAAATATAGATCGGTATCTGAGATATCGAGTAACGGACTTCTGCTACGTGTACTTCAAACGATTTCTAGCCGATACAGAGAGAGAAAAAATTAGGTCGACGCTGCTCTATCTCTCTCGCTCTCAAGAAAAAAAAACGAACGGCAGCTCTAGTTTCCCCATTACGACACCTCGCGAGCCGTTAGTTCATCAATTCGATTATAGCCATTGTTCCGAAGATATAGGCAGCCGGCGGCGATCGGTTGATTACACGACACCGAGTCGCCGATTTTCACTCCGTAATCGCCACCGCGCAAAGACGATCGTTTGCGGATTTTTCTCTCGGTTCGAGGAAACGTGAGACTTGCATAAAGAAAAAAAAACAACTATACGCTTCAAGCAATATTCCCTTTCAGAAGCGCATGTACGCAGTAAAGCAAACATGCATATAACGGTCCAAGACTCCGCACTTTCCGTAAATACCCTCGTCGATGATATATCATTTCTGTTAATTTCCATTCTCGAGCGCATCTTCTGCTCTTGGCAACGGCCATAATTCACGTTTAACAAAACATTAGTTAAAGTCCCCCTCGGAAGCTCGTCTCTCCCTCCTTATATACTAATGAAGCGATTACGGCGTGTAAAAAGCTGCTCCACATGCAGTCCCGGCAAAAGCACTGCGCGCGAAAAGAGTTGTAGAAAAGTACCTCTCCTCTCGATAACCACGTGTGTATGCCGCCGGTGACTCACGTAAACAATTCTCTCAAGTCGATTTGTAATGCAAAGTACAATTATTATCGCGACCGGTCGAGAATACGGCGTTGTTAAATGCTTCTTCGGAGATGAATTCCCGATCGTTATCTTAATTTTTTAATGGCGAGAAGCTATTAGCAGGTATTTATGTACCTTACGTAAAGCTGGGGTTGAATGAGTTTTTCTTTTCTTTTTCGAAAGCATACGATTAATTATTTTATCCATCGGCAAATGTTTGATTTTCTCTTCGCACAATAATGAAGTCGTAAAGTCCTATCGATCGGCTTTAAATAACGCCCAAGGATATGCTAATTCGAAAGGCTCATTACTCAGCCGTATGTATTGATAAATCGTTGGCGCGTCGGTGCCAGTTTTCCGCCGCGCGGTGAATCATAAAACTATTGACTCGCGCGCGCGTATTGTTTCAATCATTTATGAATAACATCACGAAACGACCATCTGAATATTCACGTCTACCGCCTCGGCTTTACGCAATCGCGCATGAATTTTACACGAGAAGAGGAAGAAAAAAAACTGCGCATGTGGAAGCTGTGTATAACATTTCCGCGAGTGACAACACACCACACTACATTGTCCTCCGAAGGAGTAGTGTGTAGCTACCAGACAATCGGGCGACGGAAGAATCGTCCCACTCGACGAGACAAAGCTAATAACCGGGTAATAAGACGTCGGCGCGATTTCAACAGTCGAGGATTAATAAGCTTCAGTGTGTGTATCTCTGAAAAGAAAAGAAAAGAAAAAAAGATCGGAACAATGAGGACAAGACACCTCGGCGGACTTTGACAAGCGGAGAAACACGGGTTTACTGACGATTGTATAGCGTCTGTTTGTGTAACCGAGACGTGCGCAGCCGAATCGTGATCTATCGATTCGCTGCATCACGTCGCGTAACGAAGTCTTTATATCTTCGCGTCGCTCCAGGTGATACATATATTTCGCAGTGGATTATTTTTGCAACACAATCGTTGGGAGATCGGATTGAATAACGCTCGGATGAGTATATAGTGTGAAGAAATTATTGTGGAAGAAATACATTTTCGGAAGAGTTTGTCTAATACTCTCTTCGCGATGTGAACGAAACCGGTAAGGGCCGACTAATTTCCTCTCGAGCGATTATGCAAATTCTGCAGCGGAAACGAGCTAACCTCTGGAAACTTCTACACACACGTGCATCTTTTTGTTTTCGAGCTATTTGCATGCATATTGGCCGGGAATCGTTGTGAAGAGTCGCGGATGTTATTTGAATTAAATGCAGTTTGTTCAAACAATAACACACACGCAAGTGTGAATCGCTCGCATTGATGTTTATCATAAAGAAAAATGGAATTTCCCCTCGATAAAAGAAACATATCTGTATAAGGGTACAATGAACTAACTCTCTATCTCGCTCTCTATGCATATCCTTCGAACCAAACGAATATTATCTTCGTTATGAAAGCTCCAACTATTATATCAGTGAAATTTTTCCTATACACCTCGAGGCCGATGCAGCAACGCTGAAGAAACACTAACGAAAAAAAATCATTTAATTTTTTCCACACGACAAGTCCTGAGAACACACGAGCAGCAGCGAGTCGCCGAATGCCTAGGAGCTACCGCGCCTTTTCACGCGCTCTTCTAAGGATATCGCGCGGGAGTTTTGCATGATTTTACGTTGCGTCATAAACGCCGGGCGTAAATCATCGAGCCTCGCTCGAAAGAAAGGCTCTACACGTGTATATGAGTAGCCCGCGTTCCTTAGGATGGCGCGTAAGATGGAAATTAGAGAGGCGGAAAAAGAAGAGCGACGATGGATATTGACGAGGAGGAAACTAGAGGATGGGATTGAGATTAAAAAAAAAGTTTCGAACAATAGTAGGTTTCAGAAAAAAATTGATATACAGTCGAGTACGAGGCTTAAGAATGTACATGGACAGTAGACGGATAGACAGGAGAAGAAGCTGCAGCGAAGCTCATACGAAGAAACATCTGAATCCTGAAAGTTGCGGCGGAGGAGAGCCGAGAGGCTTATTTCTCAAGACGCGATGCCGACAAGAACGGGGCGGAGGAGGAAGTCCTAAATTTTTGAGTTAACTTTATGTGGCGTACGCCAATGCGGAAGATAAAGGGGGTCGGATTTTTTCGAGGAGCGAGTCTCTTTCTTCGCGAGTCGCCTATTGTGTTCGGAGAGACGAAGCGGACGAATCTAAGTGCGTAGATTAAAATATGGTTTCCTCTCGTTGGCTTCTAATCAAACTCTATTAGACGCTATAAGTATGCTGGTCTGCGTATTGCCAAGTTCTGTTCTTTTACGGCGAATAAAAATTTCATTCGCTTACAACGCAAGCTTTTTTATTTACTGCATCCTTTTTAAGAAGAGTATATTAAAGAACAAAATAACAACTCGGCGAGAATAACGAACGTCGGAAATTCCAATTGACACCCTTCCCGAAATCGGTAATAACGTTTTCCATTAAAAAAAAAAACAACTCTCCGTCTCTCTAAAAATCCTCTCCGAGAGCATAAAGATTATTTACAGCGCGTTAAAGCCGCGCGTCTCGAAATTAAACTGCAGTGTTTCAAATGAGCCCGTTTTCAATTACAAAAAGCCGCGTGAAATATCGTTTATAAATAATAAAGCCCCGTCGACAGTAATGCAACACTGCACCGCCGCAATATAACGCGGCTGATTTATTTTCCAAAGGGTGAGTGTAACGAGCGCGTCAATCTCTCGAACTGGCGTGTCAACATATTAACAAAGCCCCCCGCGAGTGATTAATAGATTGCAATTATTTTTGCGCTATTCTAATATTTCAGTGCGTGTCTTTTTCTTACGAAATATAACGGTATTTTTTAGTAATACGAGTTGCCATAAGACCCTCCTCGGAGGCGCCGCGCATGTGTCGGCCACGTGTTTTTTTTCCGCGTGGGCTTTCCCTCGAGTAGCCGAAACGGATAATTGCTTTCCACTTCTCGCTGGATACTACAGCGCCGGTATGTGTGTCCAGATGGGACGTATACCGTCGCTTGGGCTATACGTGCCTTGCAGGGAGTTTTTCGATGCGCAGCGAATTATGACCGACGCCCTTATATTGGCTTCTTCTTAAGTGCGCTGTAGTTTTTAGAGTTTATCGCTCGGCGGCTTTTTTTTTAGATTTTATATTTATGTTTATAGAGATTTTTCAACTGTATTTGGCAGAACCGATATCGACGATTTTTTTCTCAAATAATATTTCAAATGATTTATTACAACCACAGCCACTCGAGAGCCAGTCTCGAAAGCCTATAAATCAACGACTCATCAATGCGCATTTTCCCAACTGACTCAAACCAATTAACCGCAAACATATACACAACCGCAGAAAAAAAAATAGCGAACCAAAGAAGAGCCCGTGTAAAAGCTTCGATCTTCTCGCTCTCGGAGAGAAAACGGAAGCCATACAGCAGCAGCTCTCGCTTATAGGAAAGTGACTTCCCGAAGCCCCGCGATTTCCCCACCGAAATTCGCGGGACGTATCAATCACACGAGCTTGGGAAAACGTCCGAGCGGAGAAAGGCATCTACTTTGCTTGCGACGAATTTTTTTTCGTGTAAACGCTAGCTCCGCGATTGATGGATGGACTGGCATCAACTTCTCCTTATACGCGATGAACTTTGTCGATGAGTTCCGTGTCGAGTCACTGGGTTCTAACGAGGCTTTTGGGAAATTAATCGACTACTGAGATTTTCTTTTGTTATGGTGCTGAGGTGTCGCAGGTCATACATAATGTATCGCTGAAATTCGAGTGGCAGAATACTTTGCTTTAAACTCGGTCTCAATAGAATTTTCTCGTCGTACTGTATGCATGCGTTTGTTGAATATCCAGTTTTTTTGTTATCAGCCGCCTATTTCCATTTTACGTGCATAGTAAAAGATAGTATAATACCTTGAACGTGTCACACTGATCAGACTTATCGATGAGGTGTTTTCAAAGCCTTGAGCTTTGGCTCGTAATTTCTCCGGCGTCGAGATAAAAAGCGTTGGCTCGAAATAGTCGGTACGTGATGTTTACATTTACATACGTTACGTTTTTATTATTATACTTATAATATTCTATAGAGATTCTATTTATCATACGAATGATATACTATTTTTCAAACAACAAAACAAAACTTGAAAATACCATCGTGCAGTTCTTTAAACGACCAATAAAAAAGATTCTCTAAAATACGAGAGGAAGAATAAAGCATATTCGAGCTGTTTCGACAAAAACCGAGATGATTCGCGGAATAATCCATACGGATAATGAAAAGTGAG
The DNA here is from genome assembly GCA_900474305.1 of Cecidostiba fungosa. Lineage (NCBI taxonomy): Eukaryota > Metazoa > Arthropoda > Insecta > Hymenoptera > Pteromalidae > Cecidostiba > Cecidostiba fungosa. The sequence goes on along the minus strand of UCOJ01000198.1, from coordinate 25,067 downwards.
TTTCCATGTACGAACTTGGACTCAGCATGACAAATAAACAATAGCTCGCTGCGCTCTGCTGCAGCGATCGAGAGAAGAAAAAAAAACATACATACATACCCGCAGCATTTTATACTTGCGTAACAGGAAAAAAAGTCCGCGGTGGCATTTGTACGTGAACTTACGCGCCACCTCGTGCCATTAATCACTAATTAATTACATTCAGGCCACGTGCGGGCGTCATTCGCGTCACGTGCGATTTCGCGCAAAAATAGCCGTCGTTCTAGCCAGCGTTTGATTGGAGAAGAGAATCTTTAACTCTGAGCATCGTATATAGAGTGTCGCGAGGAATTATCGCAATTAGTTCATAATCGACTTCGCGCGGAGCTACCGGAGACTTGTTTTTCATATGGTGACGGTGATGCAGCGTAATTGTTTTTCATATTCCGATTAGGATCGCCGACTGGATTACTGGTAGGATTACCGTACTTGGATAAGATTGTTTTCTGATAAACGAAGAATTTCGCGGTAGCGTTTGCTGACCGTCAATTATTTAGAGCAGATTACGTTCATTCACAGAATCGTTATGTACGTTCATCAGAGTTATTAATGGTGTCTGATGCGATCTTTCGATTGCACGAAATGACGTTGCCGACTAGGTCGCTCGTTAATTATCGCAAAATTTTACCAAAAGATTTCTCACATCTTTGAAAAAAACGTTTCGTACGAGACCTTCAAGCGCTTAGAATCGTGACTTTTTTTCAGTTCTCGGCAATTTGCAAGCAGCGCGCGAATAAAACGGCAAAAAAGAAACTGCCGTGCCTGGTCATTCATGCAAATGTATAATCGAAGGGAAATTCCACGATGAGCTGATGTCACTTTCCGTGAAGCTAAATCGGAACTTTGCTTTCCTATCGCCCACAGACGCCAACCAACTGTTTCGAGATATAGAATTTTATGTGTCTCGAGATGGGAGTAGCCGGATAAGAGAGCCGAGTGTCGATTCGCGTTGCTTTCGTTTGAGAATTTTATCATGTGCTAGGGTGAATATTGAATTAATTTCGAGAATACGCGCGGCGTCAATGTCGATTCAATTAAAACTTCCAAACGGTCGTTTATTATATACTTTATAAATACACGCGACGAAAATGTTCTATACCACAGCTATACTCGATCCGATCATAAATTACCGACAGCGATCTGATGCTGACAGCGTTAGATCATAAAGCGTAATTAAACCGCCGCGAAGCTTTTGTAGTATTGCAACAACAAAGTGTATCAATCAAGTGATTCAAGCGCGTTGCGTTTAGGAATATAAATTTGAGCAAGACTATATTACGCTCTCTGGCTTTTGATCGAGCGTTTCGCCGATGCTATCTCCTGCGTAAAACCCTACCTCCTCTCGCTCAAAGCAAATATTACCTGTCAGAGATGCTTATCTCTCTCTCGTCTCTGCGATGATTTTTTTTGTCGATAATCATTATCGCGAGCGCGCGTAATTTTTTTTCTTTTTAGTTCTAAACCGCGAATTCCATTGTATACGCAGGAGTGACTCACACAAGACATGGGATCGTAAACAACGCAAATGTAACGTTCTCTCTTGCGCTACTCGCAAGACAGAGAGTCAATGAACTCGTTTGTAACCGAGATACCATCGATTTTTCATCGCGTCGCGTAATTTATTAATGATGATAACGTTTCAATGGAATGATCCATTTTCCTCAGCGAGAGAGAGGTTATACATTTTTACGCAACGTAGATATAACTAACAATATTTTTAGTGTCACGTACCACACACACTCGTCGCCAGATGTAACCCAATTCAACCACAGATATAGTATCATTCCGAGTTGTGCACATCTCGAAATGAAGATTTTCTCGAAATCACGCGCGATCGGCTAATTTTTATTAGGAAAATCAAGACTCGTTAGCGCCGTCTCGACAAACAAACGATTGTCTCTCCGAGCGATAACATTGCCGCAATTAGCACAAGAGTGCAAAAAAAGAACCAACTCGACGACGAAATCGCCGCGAGAAAAAGCGCGATTATCAACGAGCCTATACTGCAGCACACCTCGTAAAATCCAGTTTTCGCCAAACCGACAAAAAAGCGCAGCAGCGACCGCCAAGTTTCTAAGCCGTTTCGCTCGTTAAAAAACTCTCGAGAGCGATTATCGTCGGGAAAACAATAAAAAAATTCATAATCACGTAGCCTCTCTCTCTCTCTCTCACACCAGTATAGAGCATATAAATTACGTAATAAAGCGTTAAACGCGGCGGTCATTACGTTACATACGGTTGGCAAGAATGAAATAATCAGATTAATCTTACCTCGAAACGCAAGAGAGAGAGAAAGATAAGATTCCACCTCGGCGGCAGTTTCGTCAATGGCGCGCCAGCCGCTCTTTCTCTCTCTCTCTCTGTATACGTGTGTATATCGTGTCCACGTGCTCGACTCGCTCGTTCTCCGCAGTATATAGCTATATTACGCTACGGCTGCCGTGGCTTCGTGTGTATAATATTGTACACTCGCGTCAGAAGAGCGACAGAGAAAACTGAAACTTGTGCGATCGGTCGCCACTATTATTATGCACTGTATTTTCTTCCAATAAAATCTCACCTCGACTGATGCACAATTTGACACGTCATAGTATAACAACGTGGCCACTATATAATATAATACACACTTTTCTCACACTGAATCACTCCTCGAACGAGCTCCACGTGTGCGGGCTACAACCGAAAAATCCGTCCTCTGCTTATCGGCTATTCCGTCCCAACCAGCAGCATCAGCCTTTATAATACGTCGATCAGATAAAAATCTGGAAATAAGCAGCGCCGGCTTTCTTTCTCTTCTTCCGTCTCGTCCGCGTGTATATAACACTTAGACGCGCTCTTGATACACCGGATCGTTACATAAGTCGCGCACTTTTTTCAAATCCTCGGAAGGAACTTCCTCGACACAGCTGCAGTCACGAGCATCATCGTCGTCGTCATCAGGAATTGCTCTCCGACAGCGCGACATCTCGCTATATTAAATACTCTTATCAGCTGATATCTCTGACGCGTTTGACGCTCATCGATCGGCCGCTACTGCACGACGACCATAATAATAACGACACTCCATTCGTACTTTCATCCTCGACCTTTATGACCAGTACGTTTTTCACCAGAGTACATAGAATGCAAAATAAAAATCGGTAATACAGAAAAGATCGCGCGGGAGATTGACGATTATACTTGAAGAGACGCGCGCGCGGCCGGTACACACGAGATCCGATTTGCTCGGCGGCCGAGGCAACACTGACTGCGAGAGCGAGCGAGCAGCCGCGGTGAGGTTCTCCGCTCGCCGGCTCGTACGGCGGCGCTTCCCGCCTGCGTATGTTGTGCTGCTGCAGCTGCGTAGCGGGAGCCAACCACCGGCGGAGTTGGAGAATCGGTGACTGACAACGGGATGATGCATTGTGAAGTATACGCGTTGGAGACTAATATTTTTAAAGATATAATAATATAGTAATGAGTGTTTTTGAATTGAAAGAAATAGAAACGGATGAATTATCTCTTGACGTTTCAAGTCTAGCCGATTATACTATAAAACTGAATCAAAGTAATAATTTACAACAGGAGTTTCTGTCTTTAGAAATATAGAAATGGACGAATATTTTTACTCCTCCGCTAAGAGTCGTTAAGATTTTACGATTTCTTTATGATTCGAAAATGCTTGCTGTTTCAAGTGTTTCGAGTATAATACAAGAACTTTTTCAAACAGCCGCTGATGCTTGAATCTTACGTCAGCAGTAACCACAACTTCAGATTCTTTTTTACGATCACTCATTTGCATTTTCTCACTGCTTTTATTATTTCTATTTCCTGACATTAATTATAAGCCGTAAAATTTCGATTTATTAAATTACTCGCGTTTCGAAATTCAAATTTACTTAATAAAACTTCTTTACGATAACTACTGTATCTCTTCCATTATTTTTTGGTATACAATTTTCAAACTATAATATAAAAAGTATTTATCCATGTAAATATCGTATAAAACATTATGCAATAGTCGCTCCGACTTAAAATAATAAATGAAAAAAATAAATAAAACTGAATTTTCGACGATTCCCCCAAGAGTCGCTCCATCCTCATAACTCGCCGAAACCGCAATCCATTTTAATAACAGTACATTTTTATAATCCCGCGCGCATGTAGCATCCTCAAAACGAAAACATTGCCGCGCGGCTTAATTCCAGATGCAAAAAGAAGAAGGCACACGCATTTTTATACGTCCCATTCGGCCGTTTACTACCTCCGCGAGTTTCTTCCTTTTCGCCTATCTAAATGCATCTCTCCGTCCCTCTAAATATCTGTAAGTATCTCCTCGTTTTTTTATACTCCTGATGCGCGTATCTCTTGCCTCTGAGCCGCGGCTCCTTCATCTCCATATATACCGTGCGACGAGAGCGTCTCAGCTGTTTTACCCACGTGCAATGCTGTGTATAGCGGACGTGCAAATGCGCTGGGTGAGCCGCTCGAGAGCACTTCACACAATGTTCCGACTGAAAAACAAATCCGATGACGCGGCCGAGGCGGCGCTTTTTTTTCTTTTGGTTAGCGATGCTATGACGGAATGCGTCGCGGGTTATTTATAGGCCAGGACTTTATTGCTCATTGTTTAGATTGGTTTTGCATACTTCTTAGTTTTGATGTGGCAGAAATTTTGTTGACGACTCGAGGAAGTGTCCTGCTCCGGGCATTTGCATTTTGATAAGGAAAACATTTACTGCGTCGACAATGGATATTGTATTTCTTTTTATACATCCCGATAAACAACTGAGAAAGCGATGAAAATAAAGACGTGAAAAAACAAGCGAACGAAACGTACGATATATCGGTCACACATATTCCCATCCGCGTATAGCATAGCACAGCCCAATAAGAGCCCTGCGGCTGGCTTTCGAAACATGCAAATGCGAAAAACACACACGGCGCGGGAGGAAACTCGCGTTTACGTAAGTCCTCCATTTGGCTGGTATCTACGGCTGACCGATTGCCAAGGCGAGAAGCGCAATGATAAGACTGTACGCGGAAAACGATGCCCCGTGGAGAGGAAATCGCGAAAGGAAACCGTGAGAAAAATGGTGCGAGCTGCGGGTGCGAAGTGCGCGTTTATTCGTTATATAGATTTGGAGCTTTCTCTGAAGGTCGAGGTAATAATAGCTGCTGTTGGCGAGTCACCTGGATTGAGTTATTAGCATCATCTGTGCCGTGAGAAAACCTACTTTATCAAACGGTGTATGTGTTTTTCAATTTTATTACGACGGATTATTAAGAAAAAAGTCATAGCGTAAATTACCCAGACGTATTGCATCTATGTCTCTCGTGCATCCAAGGTCGGCGATAAAATGAACAACGACATATTCTAGCTAAATTTCTATAAAAAAAACAGGCAGCGCCAAAGACTCGGAACACACGGCAATCATCCACACATTCTTCCAGCCCTAAACATTTTACGCGCGCACATTAGCCTAAGCGCAATCGTCGAACGCTTCCGCATATCTTGGTCGCCGCCGCGAGGTCTTCGGATTCTCAAAATTACAGAGCAGCTGAAAGCGCGCGAGCATATAATAGCGAAACAAAAATAAATTAAGCGCAAAACCGAGTCATTCGCTATATATAAGCGTCTCAGGACGATTCTCTTAATGAGCCGAAGAAGAGAACGGCTGTGTGTAGCAGCGATCGGTTGCATACGTAAAGACACGGGGACATGCAAATATAGGCGCTGAGAAAAATGACGGCCACGCGCGCTGTTGTGCTGTCCGTGTGTGTATGTAGTGGACGATGCTACTTGGCGTATACGACGAGAGACGCGACACTGGGAATACGAAATCGCACGTCGATGCGCTGTTTGTGTTGCTTTCGATGCTAAATAGTTGGGGAGAGTCGTTGTTTTGCTGAAAATAAATCGGCGCTGCGGAGCAGTATACAGCGTTCGTCACATATTTCAGATTTAAGAATATAAATCGCTTCTAAATGAAAAGTCGAAGAGACGTTTCCACTTATTATTAATATTATACTTTTTAAATTCCTTCACAGAAGTATGTATATACTGATTTATTCGCGTAATCTTGCGAAGATACGTAAAAAATATTTTTATTTCCTCGCGGTCGTATCACACCGAGGGATATCATAATCGAGCTTGTTAAAAATCGACTTGACTCGAGAGACAGAGAAAAAAACGCCGGCTAATCCGAAGATTAAGATAGGATTATGAGAACGACCTTTGGAACACAGCTCTCGGGCTGTGTATTATTCCGATAACTCGCACGTTTCTCCCGAATAAGAATCGCGTACATAATGAGCCTGCATTTTTACGTCTTAAGCTGCGCAGCATCCTTACTTTTTCGAATATATATACAGCACGCTATTAACAGGTTCTCAGAGACACCAAAATAGCAGATACAAATGCTTTTTTACGCCCGCTAAAAATTCCTGAACAGTTCGGATAAGTTAAATCATTGCAGGATTATCTTTTAAATTCCATACCTCAAAAATCAAGTAAAGAGATGAATGCACACACTCTCGTAAACATTAAAACGGTCGGTATATATATACGAGAGACGCGCGTTGGTGGTCAGCTAAAAAGCCTTTAACGAGTTCGCGTATTTCGGCGCTCTTTCGTCTGAATTAGGGGAGACACTTACGGCCACGTCCCTAAAGGAAGATAAAGAGAGCGAAGAAGTTATACGACAGGATAGGCGCGCCGACACTACCAACACACACACACACACACACACACACGCATACGGTCTTGTACGTGCAGGACAGGACAATGACTGACGACGTCCACATGACGCAGTCGTCTCCCCCGACTCTCTCCCTCTCTCTGCTTTCGAATCAGACGCCGCTGTTGGCTTTCTTGGAATAGACAGTATGCATATTTCAAGGTCGTCGAGTTTAGTTTAGTACAATATATAAAAAAAAAAAATTAAAAAAATCAAATACGCTGATGTTGGTAAATAAATTTTCGCCTTCAAGAACCGAGATACAGTTGCGTCAGAGCTTTCGTGCACTTGTTAGCGTATACCGTCGGACACAACACACAACAACCAGACGATTTTTACTTCTCTCTATCGCGCCTAACGAGCCCCCGAGCGCCCTTTTAAAAGCTGCTGCCGATCGGTCGCGGTTGTTAGTTGTTCTCTCCTGCGCCGAGACACGTACGACGGCGACGCATACGTAAAGACAGCCGAGAGAGTCTCGAAGGCATGCAAATAAGCGCCGCTGTCGACAAGCGCCGCGCGCGCGCGCGACTTCGGTTAGCATATTGATTTGGGAAAAAATTGCCGTTTTCGTGCGCTCTTTCGATCTGTGTCTGTATCTTTGGCTTTTAATTGATGCTCGATATGCGATGTCCATCGTGGAATATGCTTTAGGATACTGGCTACATTTATTCTAAAGTTGAAGATTAGAAAGATTCAAAAAATGTATGCAAGCCCTAATCAAATCACAGCGGTAGATTCAAGCGATCTTCCTTCGTAGATCAGCCAAAAGTGTCGCTCGCATAAAAACATCAGCCAAAAAGCCAACTCGACCGACTGCACATTCCGGAGGCTGCATCTCTCCAAGTTGAGTAAATTAGGGGTGACACTTATGGTTTCGCAGAGAGGCGCGCAAACACAAGCGCGCATAGTCCGCGCGAGAAAGCAGATAAGTCGAGATTCGCATGAGCCGAGCCCACATGTAGCATATATACGAGGACGACCGTCGTCGGCGTCATCGCCGAACGAATGAGTCAAGATCTTGTGATGGTTTGTCTTGAGAAAGGTCGAGTCTGTTTTCGATTTGCTTGAAGAGGGCGGCGGCTCCTGAATATACGCGTTTCAAGGTCTTGTACATGCAAGCTCGGAAATAGACGCGACTTAGGGAGATGATTGGTGGAGCTAAATTGGAGCGAATTTTACGATTTTGGAGAATGTTGGGACAGTTGTCGACTGCGTATGCAGATACAATGTTTATATTTACAATCTTTCTCCCAAATAAAACTCGCATAAGTATAACGAATACATTATCACTAATACAGAGCCGCGTGAGGTCGAAAAAAGGTCGCGTCAAGAAGCTGCGCGCCAGCCTATTCGCCATATGATACAATCGACGGAAATAGAAATCGCAACGATGCAGATGCTCGCGAGCGCGAAAAAGTCATCGGGCAAGAAAGCGAGACGCTTTCCAGACATCTGTTGCATAGCTCGCGCGAGTTTATTGCCGCAACGATAATTGCGACAGGGGGAATAACTCGATTTAATAGTCGCAAAGTCTCTCGCTCGAGACGAAGAAAGTCGCGCGACATATTGGCGTTTTCTCGAATATCCGTTGAAACGACGCCGTATGTGCGCTGATGATGGATATTTTTTTTCAAGGCTGCGTAAATGCCAGTTGCACCGGCTGTAAAGTAGACGTTATAGGATTCTAACTACGTATTTGCTCCCGATAAATTTCTCGGAACTGGAGAAAAGTCGTCGTAGCAATTTTAGTTAAATAAAATTACGTCTAAATTAGAACACACGGCACACCGCTGGAAAATTGGATAGTATAAATCTCGAAAATTAAATAAGAGAAACTGCATACGTATATCCCCCCGCGTCTGCACCGAAAGTTTGATTTACAACTCAATTTTCCCCCGAGAGCCGCGTATGATGTCACACACAGCTCATAATTGCGCGCTGCAGTAGTTGTTGGCAGCAAAACGAAACAGCTGTCGCGCCGCAATTTTTGTAGACATATTTGTACGATCTCCGCATTAACGAAGTGACGCGCTTATCAAATAAATTGTCCCCAGATATATACATCCACTTAATCTCGAGGATGACAAATCGTACGTCGCCGCTATTCATTATGCGATCGAGAGGGGCGAAAAACGCATTTACATTTCACGAGTGTGTCTGTATATGTGTTTCGATAAATTACAACGTAACTTTTCAAGGGCCGCCTCGCGACAACCTGTTGCAGTTGTATATACCACCTACCGCTAGCGCCACGAGATTATCACCGGACGAAGGCGTCGAGCGACTTATTCGTGACTCGGCGGAAAAAGGGGATGCGACTTATCGTGTAAAAAGCCCGAAGCTAGTTTATGCTGCTGAATATGTCGAGTTATTAATTCATGTATACATTATGACGACTGAATCGTTGCGTTTAGGAGAACACGCTCTGACGCAGGGAAGAGAACATTTGTCTTCTGGTTATCGCTTAATTAAGCTTGAATTCAAAGTTATGCGACGCTTGTGTAATGGGCCTACAATGTTTTCCATGATAATTTACGAACGAATTTTCTCAATAGGCAATAATCAAGACTAGAGAGTTTACGAGGTAAAAAAACGCAATATTACCCGTGATTACGCTGAATCAGAAAACGTTCAATGCTACTATATATACTGTATGACCGAGCGAAAGTCAGCTTTGTTCGACCTCGCACGATCAGGCTCGGAACTATCATCGAACGTATCGCTAATAAAACATGCCCGTAAACAACGTTATTAGGCCAATATACAGCGATAATTTGCCCATAAATTCGAGGCGCAAAAGAAAAAGCATCTTTGCGCAAGCACAAGCAGCACAGGCCAACTGAAAGAATTGCGCAACTACGCGTTCGTTATAAAAGTCCTTTTTTTCCTCCATGACTATACGCGCGCGTGATAACGTAATTCGCGAGAGTCGTGCGAGTCTCGCAGACTTGAAGGCTTTTCATGAATAAAGTCTTGTTAAAAAAGTGTTGGTTTAAAAATTGCTTTATTATTGATTGTTCGCGTAGACAATTCAGCGTAAGTTCAGCTCCAGAACCAACGTTAGATGACTCGGCTTTACGCTGGACTGTGTTAAAAGTATAATTTAAGTATCTAATTATTTACAAAAATTTCCACAATTTATGTACGCAACCATTTTAAGTAATTAAAAACACAATATATAAAGCTTCGGCCACATGATCGCCCGCATATTGTACGCACAAACGCACGTGGTTATCCATTAATCTCAATTACGCTATAATTAGAGTCGCTTATGTAGCGAGAGCGAAAAGAAGGGTCGTGAACTGCAGCGGAAAAAAAAATAACAAACACACACATACAGTCTTTTCAGTCGCGGAAAAACGTGTAGCGGCTTATCTGGAAAGAGCAGCAGCAGCTCGCGTGTGTATATGCATATAATGGGAAAGCGCCATTCATCAAAGCCGCGAGCAAGCGACGACGTGAGATATGCAGAAATTCATGCTCGCGATCGTTCGAGCGTGTACTGCATCGGAGAGTCGAACGGGAATTCCGATATGGACTCAAAGTGGCGTTAATAAAGTAATGCATGTACTCATTATCGAGTGCGGGTCCGCGGCTTGTAAGGATTTTTGATGCTTATATACACACTTACACACACACACACACGTTGCGATTTATTGACTGCAAACGCGCGCGAACGCTGATTTGAATTTAATGCGGGTTTTATTTCGCGGAATATACAACATATATGTACATTCGAAATAAGGCAAATCCACAGAGCACAGATCTGCTCGCGCGCGAGTCGTTTTCAAATTATCATCAGTTTTATCGAAGCATTTTGACAAGCTCGAAAATTTATTGCCGCGCTCGTTATTATACACATATATATCGCGCGAAATTTCCTCCTATCAATAAAGTATATTATACGCACAACACGTGAAACAATCAAGCGGCACCTACTCCACCCACGCGCAGTCGCCATCTCGCACTTGTCGCGCCAGAAAGAAGACTCGAGTAGCAAAAAAATTGCACTCTCACTCGCGGGCGCGAAAACAAGAGCGGGAAGATACGGGCCTCGTAAATCAGACGGTCGTCGCGAGTTTTTCGCGAGGAAAGCGAGTAAACAATGGCCGTCAATCGCGTTGTCCTGTAACGACGCGCGATGCGCTCTGCGTTATGTACGGCTAATGAGCAACAATCGTAAATTAGACCAAGTGGATTATTATACGTGGATATGGCCGCGGGTGAGAGTTTGATGATGGCCGATCGTTTTGTTTCCGGTGGGAGAGAGGTGATGCGTTGTTGTATTTTTTTTTTAAATCCGTTGTTAGGGGTTGAGTGGCAGTTAATGCTACGTTGATTGACGTTTAATGGTGGTGGAGAATGAGGAAAAGGTTTGAGATTTGATTGGTTATCTATGTTTAGAATCGATTTTGCGCGGCTGTAATAATGTACATTTGAACTATAATAGATTTGTTTGATAATTTGATTTATATACTTGATGATACTTTGTGAATGACAAACTTATCAAGACACAAACTAACCGACCATCGCAATAATACAGGAAAGGGCAAGTAAAGCAAACGAAAACCAGAGAAATTATATGACACAACAAGAACAATTTTATTTCATCAAAGAAGTATTTTCAAATTTTCACTTAAACCTAAAGCCGCCACACTACTTCCAAGTCTCCCGCTCGTGAACCCCACAATACAGAGCCTCAGGACGACAGACTTTGAAATCAGGCGGACGTCCTTATCCTGAGCTTAATAGTAGGTAGCATATGGGTATCCGTAGTACGAGGCATACGGGCTGTAAGCTGAGTAGGCAGAGTAAGCGTAGGGCAGACCGGTGTAGGCAGCTGCGACTGGGGCGGTGTAGGCTGCGCTGTAAGCGTCAACGGCGGCAACACCTAATGGGGCTGAGTAAGCCGACAGGACGAATCCACGCTTGTCACGACCTTGAGCTTGACTGGGCTCAGCCTCGTTGACTGGGTCGAGCTTGCGGCTGGCGGGCTCTTCGGCGTAAGAGACGGCGACGACGGCGGCCAGGAGGAGGATTGCCTGTGAAGAGGAGAAATTTGTTTTTATGAAAATTTTAACATGAATTTCACTTTTAAATAAAGTATCTCTTTCGTTACACGATACGCAGTTAGACAGTAATTATTTTATTGAGTTAAAGTATTTCAGAAATATAATTTAGACTCTTGATCAAAGATGAAAAAAATGAATACGAGAAAAAATACTCACTGCGAAGAATTTCATGTTGGCGGTGGTGTGGTTTTGTTGTTGGATGGGCTAGCTAGTACTGATTGATTGAGCTTCGAGAGCTGAATGATGCTCCTGCTTTTTTTCGTCCGCCTTATATACCCCTGCCGAGTCAGTTCAGTCCCATAACGTCGTCTTCACTATTGAACAACAGCTACGACGTCGAAGATCGTGCAAGGACGACGATTTGGTAATACACAGGACGGCAAGGCGGGGGTGGCTCATAGCGATCGCCTTAGTATTGTCCCGAGCGCATTTGGAACCTTGGACATCGGCCAAACATGGACGAAACTGTGTTATAATGCCGAACTCGACGGTATGCATGAGGCGTAGCGTTGAGCAGCCTTCGCTGGAACGATGAGTCCATACGACTATACGAGAGCATCAGCTGCCGACACTGTGTGTTTTTGATTGGCGTTTTGGCATTCAATTAGTGCGCCGAGTTGAATAGCAATCGGTATTTTTCGGTCGTCAGCGATTTTTACGGCCTAGGTATTTTCGATTTTGAGAGTGAGAGTGAAAATAGAGTCGAGCCTTATTGCTGAACTGATGATTGTATAAGTATATCGAAGAGGAATATGAACGTTTCCTCGCGTTTCTTATATATATATATTTCGTAAACATGTTTGCCAGACATAATGAGAATAACGACAGGTCAGCTAATTCGAACACGAGTATAAAGTTAAAAATATACCTACACAAGCTCCACAATAAAAAACTTATCTATACAACCCTAATTACATCTCCAAAATCGGCAAAAATAACATCTCTAATAAACAGCGAAACGTATCGATAATCCCCTCAAAATCCAATTTATAATCAGCTCATTAACATACGCGCGCATCCCTCGGCAGAGAACTAAAATCGCAAGAGAGTCTGAGAAGTCAGAGGACGGCTCTCGCGGCACAGCGAGAAGGATCAGGTTTTGTATATCGGGCAAAGCCGCGAAAAAAAGGAGAACAAGAGCCGCGTCACCTTGAGGTCCACGGCGTTTTAATCTCTTGCACTTTAGACAAAGCGGCGAAACGCCCCAAAGAAGAGAGAGAAAGGGAGAAAATGAAACGACGCTGAAATTCTCGGGGCCTCGCCGCATGGGGTCCAGTCTCGGAAGCAAATAAAGGATAACAGAGTGCGTGTGTCCGCTCTTCTCGTTTCGAGATGCAGGAGAAAGTGAGAAAAAGGAGTTCTGGTCATTCTTGAGGTTGATTTGCTTCTTTAATTAAAGGGCGCGCCGTTTTCTTAATTTTTTTCATGATTTGCGTGTCTGGGCGTGAAAATTTGCGTCCTCGCGCGAGAAGAGAAACTTTTATTTTTTATTACTAATTAAATTAGTAACTTACATTGATTCGTTTCAAAAGGATGACAGTCTTCTGAGAGTATAAGAAGCACAAAAGTATGTATAAGTGGAAGGAAAAATTCAAATGAACCGAAGGAGGGAAAAAATAAGAGTTAAAAATACGAAATGAAAGAAAAAGTGAGCGGAAGAATAAAGCTCGGACGTGAGAAGCGTCTACCGTCTAGTAGTTCCATATTTCGGCCGGGAGATTATGTTTGTGCTTTTGTAGGCCGACAGGCGTTAAATTCCTGCTAAGCTAAAAAAAACTCGTATATAGCTATAAAGTAAACGTTCTCAGTGACGAGACTTTCGTCATAAGGCAAATATATACATTCCAGTTGTCAGGACTATAGAAGGCGTGCCGACTACCGAATCATCGAAATCATCTCGGAGATGTCGTTGAATGAAGTCATTATTTGTCATCGATTGGGCTATTTTTAGAACGACTGCATCAGCGTTTATTTTTTCATTTTTACTATCATAAGATACTTTCCTACTCCTCTAGAATGTACCTCACTAGTTGACACAGCGGTAAAATAAACACACTCTTCTTCTTGCGCAGACGTATACATATCAAATTAATACCTCATAAAATAGTAATAAACGGGCCACAAGAGTTTCGCAGCTCGCCTTTGTGAAAATCCTCCAAAGCCCCTGACAAAGTAGATTTTCACGAAAGTCTTTCATTTACATTCAAAACCACACACACACACACAGACCGTCCCTTTTTCACCCGATACTCTCTCTCTCTCCACTCTTAATTTTCCTTTCAGTCGGTCACACTCCCGAAAACAGGGCTCTCAGGTATCTCCTCTATCCCGGCCCAAAGGTTATTTTCTTCTTGCTATCCATTATTATAACAATTCACAAAAGCGAGTATTCATTGTCATCCCTTCTCACGTATCATCTCGTCTAACATTATTTACGAAAAGAATATACGCACACACACACGTGCTTATATAATACGAGAGAAGAAAAATGCAGACGCGCCAGGAATGCTAATATACTGTGCGGCTGAGCCGCTGCAGTAACGGTAAAGTGCAAGCGTTTCCAAAATAATGCGGAGACGAGAGAGATGGGGGGAGTACTGTTGCAGCGTTCAGGGAAATTTATCAAGGCGCAATCGGCAGAAACGCGTTATGTCAGCGAGTAATTCTACGTTGAACCTCGAGAGAACTCTTTGCGATAAATAATCATTCCATAAACTGCAGAAAATAGCAAAGTTATCTATATATACACACCGCGACTTGAGGCAACGTCTCGCATAAAGACCACAGCGGCTTACATAAACGTAAATAGCCACGCCTCGGTAGCACCTTCGACATGAGTCTAGTAGCAGCTAAAAGATTCCGCGAAGATCACGTCCGAGACGTGAGGTCGCGGCCGAGGCCTCGGCGAAGTCTGCCCGCGCGCAGCCTTGATTATCTATAACTTGCGGATTTCGAATTGCCAGTGACCTCTTAACGAGGGCGAGAGGTAATTAATTCTCATTTGCGCCGCGCGTTTATTAGCTGTAGAAGCTATATATTGCTATGAAAGTGTGGAGACGGGTTTAGTCGTTCGCAGGCTCTGAGTTTGAATGGGACAGGCATACGTTGGGATTAGTATAGCCCGTGTGGGATTTGAGTAAATCGTATTGTTTTCATTGTAATTAATCGTTTTGCAATTTTGATGCGTAGCTGAAAAATAAATTAAAGTAGCTGTGTAAAAATAATTTTGAAAAAATTATACAGGATTTTCAAAGATGTAAAACACAATCTCTCGCACATGACATACCAACGAAATATCCTCTCCAACTAATCGTCGTCGTTCTTCTTCAGCTCAAAACCAGCGTGTAAGACACAATAACAAGCTAAAGAGTGAAAAGACTGAATCACCGCATCATACACTGCACTAAACAATTCAGTAGCAACATCAGAGCCTGCAACACACAAGGCAACCCTAACACAAAAACAAGATCATACACGCGTAAGTAAGCACAGCGGCGATGCGCTATACTCTCGGACGGCGCGGGGATATTACGGCTTATCGCCGGCGTTTTATCGGCATAAACAAAAGCCGGCAACGCACGCGCGTCTCCGCATTACAATATACCGCTTGCGCCGAGATCATAATTGATAATACTCGGCTCTTCCATCTCGCCGAGTCTTAAGTATGTGTGTGTGTATTATACGCGGAGAGGAATTCAGTGGAAGAGAGGAAGTCGCGCGGCGAGAGATGCAAAGAGGCTTCAGCCGCTATAAGGAGAAACTTTGTAGGAGATTATGATTTGGTACGAAGGTGCTGCTTCTTTTGAGTTTTCGTTATGGCGAATTAAGTCAAAGCGATTTAGTAACGAGTTGGGGGTATACATATATGAATAAACGTATTTTCTTATAATGCTTCGCTTCAATAACGATCGGGATGTAAGACTATCGCGATACACGACGCGAGCTTACGAAGTAAATTCAACATTGCTAAACTTATTATTTGGATGCTCCGTATACTCCGTAACGCCATAAATAACATTCTTTATCTAGCGTTGTTTTTCGTTGACGTAGACAATCGTTGTAAAAGCTCCGGCACGATTATCTCTCTCGCGCGCGTTGGTCTAATTTGTGTTTGTCTTCCTCGCGCTATATTTCGGGTAAAAGCATCGTCTTAAATGGTTATGCTTCATCTTTGAAAAATTCATCTTCAAAAAATTACTATACCGTATAGTGTTATGCGCACTTGTGTAACCGACTCCGGACAAATTCTATGCGGCACACATAACCCGACATATGCACGTGATGCATATGCATACATATACAAGCGTGTGAAAACAAGGCTATGACAATACGCCGTTTTAAGTGCCGTGTGAGTACAATAAGCAAATTGATACCGCGCATGCAGCTAAGCGCCAATTGGAGAGAAAAAATATACGCGAGTCGCGTGTTTGCCGACGGCTGCCATGGAGAGGTGAATTTTTAGTCGACTCTGTAATCCAACGCTGGTGCTTGTAATGGAGCTTATTGTTTGTTCTACGAGTAGCGCAAATATAATTACGGCCTGTTTCGCGGATGTGTATTGTAATTACGAGTCGGCTGTGTATACGAGTAATAATTGATACAGACGCGCGGTTAAAAAATTATCCTTGAAGCACTTTCGAATGAACATTGGTTACATCAAATTCGACATGAATCACATTATTCTAACTCACGTACACTTACGATCACTCCGAATACGAGCTGTCGAGCTGCAAATGTGCTCGCGCGTCTTTCATAACGTCTCTCCCCCTTTCGAGGCAAAAAACCGGCGGTGTATTCAAAACAGTCTCTCTGCGCCGCGGCAGAAGTAAGCCATTTACCGGACGACGACTTAAAATAGGCTGCTAGAAAAAGGTGCACGTGCTGCTCGCGAGTAGACGAGCAATAAGACGTTAAAAGTCGCGCGCGAACGAGCGGGTTATGGCTCTGGTCTCTCCCTTGGGGGATTCCTTTCTTCGGATGAAAGAAATCGTACAGACTGCTAACCCAGTTTTCGAAGAGCTCCGTGATGTGTTTTGCTACAAACGTGCGGCTGAGCGATGAAAGCTGGAATTTTTATGGAGAAAATTCCAGCGGGGGGAAAATCCGGGAAAACATCAGCGCTGATTATTATCGCGTTGACGGAGAAAAAAAGTACGTGCAAGTTTATCACCGCAAAAATGAAGAAATTTACGGCCTCGAACGCATATAAAGAACCTCGATCCCAGGAAGGGCTTAGAAGCCGCGAAATCGCATTCGTCTTCGAAAAATACGCGAGGCGAACGTAAGCTCCTCCTTTGAAAGTATATTCGTAGAGATCGCTCTCTCTAGAATTCCGACTGATGTCTTCGGGATTATATCACCCTTTTTTGCGGCTCGTTCCGCCTCTTTGATTCCGCCTTACGAGAGTCGCGCGCGGCGTTATGCGATTTTTCGCGCGTTCTCCCTTAGTAGGTTATATACTCGACACGCGGCTATATATATACGAGCGCAGTGGAACAAGAGAAACAAAGCCGTGTAGCCCTGGCAGCAGACGCTCTTCCGAGAATCTCCATGGCTCTTTGTCGCGCTTTTTTCGTTTCGATTTTTCTCGCGCGTGAATGTGTGCAGTATGTGTGTGTGGAGAGAGAAGAGAGACAAGCCGGATGATATTTACGCGGTATGGAGATCCGTGCGACTATGGTTGCTGTGAAATAGATACTGTGGGTGGTGCGTCTGCAGTGAAACGGATAAAACATTAAGAAGAAATTATGCATATAAACGCTGCAATTAACTTGATTCCGAAAAAGAGCGCTGAGCACGTTTTTACAAGTAAAGACCTCCGGCTAATAAGGCCAAATTTCTCAGAGGCTACACGCGAGTCGCATATCAATCTTTCGACGTCGTGGTCCCTCCTTTTTCCTCTCGTTTTCGGCGGCGCAAACAGCTGGCACAATATTTGTAGGAGCTCAACCCGCGCCGCGACGAGTTTTTCAAAGGCGGAAACGCGAGCGTGTTTACATTTTTCATAACCTCAGGGGCCGACGAGCGGCTTCTTCTGTGACGATCGTGCTGCACTTGCCGAGTGATTTTTCACGCGGTGTACGTTTTATCTGTTTGACAAAGTCGGTGGAGCTTATTTATGGAAGTGGAGCAGGGGGTATATAGAAAAGAATAAATTTGCTTCTAGCGTTAGGAAAGTTTCGCAAAACATCGTTATCGATCATGTACGTAGTGGCATTACATATCAGGTAAAAATAATCTTTTGTCTGGAATCGGCAGAGTAGCCCGAAAGCTACTTATAGATATGTATATACGCATCAGCATAACGCGCACAGCAAAGGAAGCTCACAGTGCACTCCAGATTAGCATAACAGAGCTTCGAAGCCTTTGTGCAGCGGATTCTCAAAATACGTAAGAGATAAAAAGGTCCAGCGGCGTTTGAACTGAACATCGAGATCCTTTTCCAGGAAGACTTTTTTCCGTCTGATGTGTGAGTCTCTCGTCGACTGGTCACTGGCTTCTCTCTCAAAGAGAGATATAGTCATTTTCAATTGATCATCTTTTGTGTCGCGTTGCTGCGAGTCATCCATCATTCCAGACACGACTTTTCGGTTATCGACACGACGATCGCTGCAGCATCAGATGCAATATTCCACACGCCCTTACGTAATCTTCTAATCAATTTATCACAATCAATTCGATCGGTGCTGCGAGAGCGATAAATCTCAAAGATATGTTTAATTCAATTTTACGCGGGTAAACGTTCAAATGACACTCTGCCATCATCAATATATAAACGCATAGCCTCTCTCTCTCTCTCGTGTGTGAATGTGGCGCACATATATGACGTTAATTCGAGTCACGGCGTTGCACAATCGTAAACAAAATGTCTGGTCTATTTGAGTTATGACCGCGCGCGAGAGCACAAGTATATATGTCTTACAAGGCAAGTATTACGCGATATAACTAAAAATAGGAGTAGTACATGGCGCGCCGCAAGCACACATGAGTTTCGTTGCAGCTGAGATTCTAGAAGAGCTATACGGCGCTCCAAATATTTGCCCCCGTAAAAGTTTTCTTGCTGTAATAGGCGTCTAACTTTGACAAGTTGTGAGTATAAAGAGATAAAATTTTCAAGCGACTTGCTTTTTTAAGGAAGCATCAGAGAAAACTTGTTGCTTCTAAGATGAGTCGTACAGGGTTAAAACAAAAATTTCAACAAAAAAAAAAAAAAAAAAAAACAGATTTCGTAGGCATTAGCCCCCATTTTCCGCACTACTATCCGGATGGATAAGTTCTGGACACGACGTATTTACACTCGAGCGAGCGTAAAATGCATCACAGAGTGCCGATGATGATTACCTTCCGAGGAATTCGCCATTAACCCCCAGAGAACTTTTTCGGCACTGGAATTAGCCTCACATCTCGGAAGCACCTCCTCATCGTATTTATCCAAGGCGCCAGACACACGCGCGAAAACGGACAACTTGTGCGGCTTCTCATCCCAGCAAAGCGAGTATATCGCATACGGGTATACGCAGAAGACTATACCCCAAGATTTACAGTCAGCAGCTCCTCATTCGCTCCTTCTCAGGAAGATCATCGCATACATGCGGCTCCCATGGGTCGCGTTGGCTAGACGCACACATACAGGCGGTCACTATTTTTGACGGGAGATTTATCCTCTAAAAATATTGCCTGACCTTCGCTCGGGAGATCGAGAGCTTAGACTCTCTCCTCTCTCTTGGCCGTTTATAAATCGAGAGAGAGAGAGAGAGAGAGAGAGAGAGAGAGAGAGAGAGAGAGAGAAAAGGAGTAGGGGAACTGACGAGGGAACGGCTCCTTTAATCTTTACGAGAGAGAGAGAGATGAGCTCTTGGATTCGTTTATAACGGCGGAACTTATAAATTCGCTCGTCGAGCGGATATTCGTGAATAGGCTGGATGGAAATTTCGGGGGAAGGGGTTGGACGCATTAATAAATTGAGAATCGACCTACTTGCGAAATACGAATGTTCTTTCTCTCGAGAGATTGATTATAGAAGAACCAACTCGAATATATTTTATGCAAAAATTTGTACAGTGTCTACTAAAAAATCAAGCGACCGTTACTCGCTATAAACAGCTGCATCGGGATCGCATAAATCCTGAAATCAAGAATTCACCGACGACAGTGAAATAAAGTGCGCGCAAAAAAAGAATACGAATTCCCCTCATTCGCGGGTAATACATTACGCGCGTATTTTTCGCGACACGTCGTCGTGTCTCCCAAGACTCTCTTGATTTTTTTAGCTCTAAAAACGAGAAGCATAATTCTTTCGAGCTGCTATTGCGCTGCTTGTCGATTCGCCGCTTCCATGCCGACGAGCAATGAAATTTATGTTCGCGACGCGAATGAATCTTTCTCGCGCCTTCGACTGCTTTGGACTAAAAATATGTACTGCGCGTGGTGTAGTACTGCATGTAGTGTATAATATAAAGGACTCGCAACGATGGGACGAAAATTTTTGAGGCTTTGCGAATACGAGATTGCTAGATTATTTCTATTCTAGGAGCTGCAAATTATATGTTTACAAATTAAAGGAGAATTTTTTCCCTTCCGCAAGAAACTTTTGAGGTATTTGAAACCAAAATACATAGTATGGAAAAAAAATCAATATATGTGTATTTTTCAAAAAAAAAGTCAATATAAATTAGCTTGGCTACGTATAACGATGAATTGGCAGTGGTGATTCATACAAAAATACGATTTTTCTCACGAGCTCCCAAACACAATGCCTAGACAAACACAATCCTTGGCAAGATTTTACTTATCGCGAAAATTCGCACGCACACGTGTCTATAATATAAGTCTGCCGTACAAAGTTAAGCACGGTCGTCCGAGCGTGGGGTCTTCGAGTCTCGCGCGCCATATGATTTAGCGCGGACGTTAATGTCCCGCTCGATTGTGGGATATGCATCTTGCGCGAGAGCTGCTGACGCGTCCGTCTCGACGATTTTCGCAGCCGCTCGAACAGGGCGTTTCGTGCTCTATGCCGCGAGCTTGTTTCCGCCTAAAAATGACAAACGAGCCTTTGAAAGCCCTTTATTATTTCTATTACGGAGCGACGGGTTACGACCGGCGTTAAACCGTCGCTGCAACCTTTGGAAATTGATTATTTCAGATAAGGGAATAGTGAGACGCGAAGAGCTTCAATTTCCATCTTAAAAATTTTCAGTAGTTATTATATACGTATACACGCGCGCGCGAGAAATTTATAGCAAAATCGACGGCAGTTAAACTTTCTTGTCTAATCTGCCGCTAACAAGTTTATCCCGCGCCAACAGTTTGTATCTCAGAATTTACCGTCCGGCCCAATTGAATCCTGCACGTGCGCGTGTGCGTGTCTGCCATAATTATTATTACCCAACAATATTTACACAGCCGACTAATTACACAAGCGGCCGCCAAAAGCATTTATAGCTCTCGAAACAGCTCAATTAATCAGAAATTCCGAAAAAGCCTAGCTATATGACACGAGAAAGAGGGAGAGAGAGAACACGCGGCGACTGAGCGAAATATGGTAATTAGCGAGCGATAACGACGGAAAAGCGATAAAACAAGAGCCAATTGCGATATTGCGCAAACGGTGTGGAGTAACGCTACATGGAACTGTTTGCTCTTGCAGTTAGATCGACGCACCGCTCGCGGATTTTCACGACTTCATTAGGACTAATAGAAAGACCGACTAGAAACTTCAGAGGCGCGAAGAGAGAGAAAAGAGTACCGGCATGCGCGGTCGCAATAATGACGGGACAAAGAAGACGCGCGAGCTCTCCATTCTGACCAGTCACTCTCTCGACGCGATGTGTGTGTATATACAAGCCATTCATGATTTCTCTCCCTTGGAGCGACGTGTGCCGCACCTTTTGCTCGTTAGAAAAGAAAATAAGAATGTCGGGCTACTATACTTGTCTGGCAATTGCTTTATATGTATATACAGGCTTGAGTGGCTTTTTAGAAAGTGTTTCGCACTGGATTAATTATTTCGTCGCGCGATGAAAGGGGTAATTATTAGCTGAGAAATTTAATTGGCGCGAAAAGAGATGAATGATCGTTGGAAAATTTGCATATACAGTCGAACCTGCGAAACATTGTTCTTTCTCCGATGGCTGCAGTGTGTCGCCTTTTATATACCGATAGGTACCTAAGCATCGCGTCACGTTCAATCAGTCAGCTGACGCAAGACATATAGCTGAGGCATATAGCACGTATATGCACGCGAGATTTTTCATCGATGACCGTTGCCGGACTTGCGAAACGGAGCAAAGGGGTGGCGCTTGTTTGAACGATATATTTACGACTGTTTTTGCACTGCGTTATTACGCGTGCGACCGTGTCATATTGTTTAATCTATGATATAATCTTGCATCACGATGCTAATGACCCGATCCCGGAATCTCTGATGACTAATTTTAAGACAAAAAGCACGGCGAAGGAACAAATCACTCGTGTGGCTCTTATCGAAGTCGCGCTTCCGTCGTGGCGCACAAGCACACGCGCGTACGTGATTTCAGATCGATTCCGTTATCAAGAATAAGCCAGAGTAGTATAGTAGTAGTAGTAGTAGAGAAAATCATATTTACCGTCAGCGTTTTATTTTCAATCGCACACGAGAGGGGTCGACGAATCTCTTACGTATCTTATCTCGCTAAGCTCGAGGCTCTCAGGAAGTCGACTTGTCCGACCAGGTCATTCATAAGAGCATCGTGTCTTTTAACGCTCGAAAAATCGCGTCTCGTGTACGCATTAACTCGAGATAATGCGACAATGAATGAATAGCTCGCGCGAAATCTCGTTCATTTATTCCAGCAGATTTCTAATGCGAAATTGATGACGCTCTTTGATTTATTCTCCAAGACGCCCTGTCTGACACGTATTCGCGTTCAAGTACTCTCCGGAAAATGTGTTGGATTTCCAGACTAGAAAAGCCTGCAGCAACAACAAGGCATTAGCTCTAAATTATCATTCGTTTGAGGAAAGAAAACGCTACCGCAGCGATGAATAATGCAAACCCTCGCCTAGAAAAAAGAAGAGACTTTTCCTAGCGTCGTTGTCATTCCAAAGAGGCGTTCACCAGAAAGACACATCCATGCAAACGAAATACTCGCGAGCAGACTAGAATCTTCGGAAGCCTCCTCTATACACGCTGGAGAATGGAAGCCTAACGACGGCTGTACAATGCCCCGAACAATTACCGGTAACGCGCGAGGCTTTTGCTGGTTTTTACCTATACCGTCGTCGTCGTCCAGCGAAATTTGCATCGCTTATCGCCTATACCGTGTGAGAGAGAGAGCTCGAGTGATGAATCGTTGGGCGGACCCGACTCGCTGTTTCGTCCCGGTTGCACACAAGATGCGTTGCGGTAATGAGCCCCGAGGTATGGGCTGGTTATTAAGCTGACGGAGATCTGTTGTTGCTGCTGCTGCTGTTGCAGCTTCTTTACTTGGAAAGATGGGCTTTCTCCGAGTGTTTGGCGGATTTTTTTGGTAGGCCGGAATCTGTGTCATGTCAGGTTTTTGCTTTTTAAATACTTAGTTTACGGAAAAACTATGCTTCTAAGATGTAAATGGGGAGAAAGCGCGATACCTGAAAAAAAAAATGACAAGACATTCTCATCGTAATCAATCACTTGACACCAACGAGTTGACTGACGGAACTAGTGCTCAATAGGTGTGGCGCAGTTAGCGGGTAGTCAAAATATTGGCATGACATGGATGTTTCAATATTGGAACACTCTGTTATCTTTAGATTAAGAGCAGAGATTTCGAGATAGCACACTGATGCACTCCATTCCAACCGAAAATAGTCGAACATTTTAAACTCGGTGTAGAGAAACGCGTGTCGGTAAATACAGCATATCTGCTTTGTACAAACTCAACCGACAAATTCGAGATCCTCCAACAACTTGTCTCATTCCCTCATACATTCACAGAAACAACAGCGATTTATTCGAACCTCATCTCATCTTCGCAATTAGCCGCGTCAAGTCCATCCCCCTAGAAATGACGCACGCGAATACGAGATGATTTTCCCGTTGCTGAGTGTGTGTATGTATATATATCGCTAACGATACAAATGTAGCAATTGCTCTTGCGCGCGATGAGCAATGGCCGATTAGCCAATTATCCGAAGGATTAATGGCCAGAGCCACGTGTATAATGGATGCAGCGAATCACGGGTTGTCCGATGCGCATACACAACTCGGGTGAAAGGATATACCGAAGATTTTGCCCGATTATTATCCGCGACTTGTCATATAAAGCCGACGCCATTGCTATGCACGTAACGAGTCACGTATATAGCTATATTCGCATCGCGCTCTTTATTTTTCCTCCGATGCGGTGCAATCGTGACGGTCCTTTTCGATCCGCAATCACGTGGAGTTTTACGGTCGACCGGTATAATTATTAAACGGGAAAATCCGATGCATCTGCGATAATTGCGTCGACGATGCTTGATGTTTATTGTTTCTTGGAACTTAGATGATGAACAGTACATGTAAAGAAGCAAACAAGATCATTTCGAAGGATACTTTTGCATTCGTTTCGAGTAACTCTCGCACATCCATCAGATACGTTATACGAGTTAATAGTTGGAAACAATGTTTCGTACCAGATCAGGTAAGATTTCAGCGTGCATGTAGCAATGTATGGCTTCTGACCGCAACTTGGTCGCAAGGAGGTGTCAGTGACTCTGTAATTAGCAAATACCGCTTGCTCTACGCGGTTACGTATATATTACGTTGAGTTCGCTGGGAATGTAGAATTTATTAGAGCCATTCTTAAAAATCAGCACCAACTAAAGAGTGAAGCAGAAATGTCCCTGAATAAGCAACGAAACTGTTGATTAGTTACGCTCACGCGCGACACAGAAGCTTAGTCAAGCTTGTATCCGTTGCACCTGGCTGGAAAAATATACGTTTATTATCTCGCGAACCATTGTCGACGACTTCCTTCTGCTGCTTTTCAAGTATTTCATCACATCTCGAGCAAAATGTACAAAAGCTCCCTCTCAGAGATACCGATCGGCGCCAGTAGCGCTTTCTTGTGAGATTTTCGCGCGAGAAGGTGATAAATTCAGCGTGATTTTCCACCCACGCGGCATGAATGCGCGCACACCGTGTTACGTATACGTTTGTTCACTGAAACGGGACTGGTTCAATTTTTGTACCAAAAGACGCAATGGTTAGTTTTCGAACATTCAATTGGTCGTACTT